>JANHZU010001547.1:101910-114935 GCA_032468055.1 Acrochordus granulatus | reverse complement strand
AAGAAAGCAAATCTAGCTGGGCACAAAGATGCATCCTTATAGACAGTGTATTAGGACCTGGTCAACTGATTCTGTCACTCCAGAGCCACACAGGCAAAGCCCTTCAGACAAGGAATGCCTACATTTCAGCCCTGTAAAACTGTTGAGGGCATCACATTAACTGACAAAAATTAAGTGTAGAATGATTGTTTGTTTTAAATCAACCAATCAAATCTCGGTTTAGTTTTGGTCTATTGTTGACTCTGATCACTCGTTGTAGAAACCCCCAATTTTTGTGTAGCTGTGATTACTGGATGGTAGCATAATCCGTCTTGAAACTAGAATGGGGTGGAATAGGTAAGGGTGGCATTTGCTGATCTGCTTCTGGGCAAGAAACATCAGTAAGGGTTTCCTGCCTGTTTGTCAATCTGTCGTGTTTGTGGATTCTCAGAGTATGAACTGGTGGGTCTGTATATCTGTTTTTCTGTAATAGTCATAGGCATGTGATTCCAAATGTTTGTCTACATGCTTATGTTTCTCCTACAAGACTGTAAGGTAAATAAAATTATAAATGAGAGCTTGATTATTTAGTTTTCTTTTTCTCTTTTGACAAAACACACGACATTTCTGTTAAAATATGCAATAAATGTATTTTTCTACTGTTATTGTCCCTAATAAAATGATATTTTGGAAGAAGTATATATGTTTGTGTGCCTGTATTCATTGCTGGGGTAAATTAATGGCAGCCCATTAGCTCCTGAGTCCTTTGGGAGCTTTACCTGGCCCTAATGTTTTCCTACGGCTTGTAATATTGCTTTGTACTTTAATATTTATACTTACAGTAGACCTACTGTATTATTTTATCTTTAATAATGCTTTGCAAAAAGTTATTCTGGACAGCTGTTAGGTTAACTGGAATTATGAATCCCTTTAAAACATCAACACTCTTTTAAAGAAGTCAATATTAAGGCAAAGGCATGAAACAATATCTGAATTTAAAATTACAATACTGTATATATCATCTAATTCTAATGAATGATTAATTTACCATTTTTAAATTTGTTATGTGCTCATCTGTCAGCACCCTTCTGGATCAAAATGTTATGCAATTTTGATGATCAGATAACTTTTATACAGTAGTGTTATTTTAAAAATAAATTATTAATGCAATCCAATTACTAAGAGTAGAGATCAAGCACCTAATTTCTGCAGCAACAACAGAATTTTGTGTAGAGTAATGTAAGCTATTTTTTGGAACACTTCTTGTCTTTGCTTCCTTACAGAAAGTCTAACTACTGAGCAATACATATATAAACAACAAGAATAAAATTGAATGAAACCCAGAAATAATCTAAAAACAGCTTCATTTAAAACTGCCTTCTACAAGTTTATTTATTCCATCTGTATATCACTAAATTTGCCAGGAAGTACCAGAGGTTTACAGCAATAAATCATACAGTTAAATTAGCTTTGTGTTCTCCAGATGTGTTTGATGGTAACCTAGATTCCTGGCTATTGATCATAGTTACAGCATATTCTGTGAGCTGCAGTCCAATACATCTGGAAAGCACTAGTTCAGGAAAGATATAATCCCCTATTTCCAACTTTTCTTAAAAATAACTGTTTTCCTTATGCACCAAAATATTACATGAAAGAATCGGGCATAATTATGTTAAATTGTGTTAAAGTAGACACTTATGGAACTGAAGCATCTGCACCACTTAGCCAGTGCTAAGATTCTAACTATGGCTAAATGTTAGAAGTTTACAAAATTTGATTTTAGATCAATTTGAATTTAAAATTTAAAAAACGAGACAAATAAGGACTGAGAAGCTTTTCAGAAATATGATATGGGGTGTGATGTCAGTAGTTTTGCATTCATTTATTTGTTACATTTATCTTCCCATTTTACTTCAAGAGCTCACAATAGTTTACAAAGACATTTCATTTTATCCTCGCAATGCTGTGAGGAAGATTGATTGGGCTGAGAGGGAATGACTACTCCAGAGGTATCCAGTAAGTTTTCATGGCTGAGAATGGACTTGAACCCAGGAGACTTTGGTGCTAGTCCAACAGCTTACCAATATGTACATACATCAGATGGCAAAAAAAAATTCTGATGTCTGCATGAGCAATCCACCAATAAAAGGACATGAAGCTATGGAAATTCAATTTCAGGTTTATGCAAAATAATTGTTTTCAAGATGTAGCTGCTTCCAACTCAGATGCTTCTGATTTCTTCTTCCTTTGAACTAATCAATTCATGCATACTATGTCTTCATAAGCTGCCTCTCCTTTCTTTCTCTCTCTATAGTATAACATCTCACCTGACATATAACTAGCTAGAAAATGCTGCTTTGTATATAACATATCCATCACTGCTCTTAGGGAATGAGGTGTGGAAGAAAAAAAATAACTGGGTCAAACACAGAAAAAGCAATTTGCCAGGCTATCTAGTTCACCCAGCTAATCTGCCAGCATGTGCTTCCAATACTAGGGATAAGAAATCAATTACAGAACTGAACAATTTCCAAGGCATTTTGCACAGTAAATTAAATCATTCACTGAAAATCTTACTAGCTTCTATTAAATCCTGCAAAACAGTATGAGAACTAAAGAAGTATATTTTTAATGTGAAAACATTTGCCAATAATGGTTAAGTCTGTGCATTATGAGTAAACTGTGAAGGCTCTGCATGTCTGAGATCTGCAGTGCACATGTAAAGAGAGTATTTTTCTTGAATCAATCAAAATATTAAACAGGCCACGGAGATAAATTTACTGTACTTCATTAACACTTACAGGTTATATAGTGATATTCTGAGGAATGTCACTATTAAATAATCACAATTAAATTTGATTATATGTCACATATAACAAATATGTATTGTAATATTATTAAACACAATACATAGTACATATTACAAATATAAATAATTCTATTTTAATCAGAAATTATAATATTATGTAATATTTATCTTATATATGCAGTTATGTAAAACATGACTTTTGACATTTTCAGTAAAACTTCTTTTTAAAATGCATATTCCCTTAGGATTACATCAGCATTTTATTAAATAATATTTAAAATATAAAATAGAGAAAAACAAATATTAAAAAGTAGAAAAACACTGAAAAATACTTGAACAAGAGCAATTATTTTTGCATATATTAATTCGGCAAGCAATTCAGTTTGTTAAACAATAATATTTAGTATGAGAAACTTAATACAAAATATAAAGTGTTTATATTTGGGTTTATGCAAAATAATTTTTTGCAAGATGGTCCCTTAGGCTATAGTACTGTGCTATGTATTATACAGTAATATAATTACTGGAATCAGAAACACAGTTGCTTTAAATTTTTATTTATTTATTCCCAAGATCAGCACGTATGACCCGATGGACCATGCTTGTCTAAATATAAAAAGAAAAAAAAACATTTGAGTGTCACACTTCTGATTTAAATATAAAGTTGATCAAATTATTTAGTATAAATGCAAGTCTGCTACATTTTAAGTCATATTTAAGAAAGCAAAAACTACATTGCCAGCTAAAACATAAAGTAATCCCTCCTTCTAGTTTGATGCCAATAATCTATTTCATATATCCCCCAATATAATGTTGCTTCTCAAATCTGTTAGAGACTTTCTTTTTGAACTCCACTCCTAAACATCTCTCTGTTCAGTTAATGTAAGTTAAAAATATAATGTAGCAAAACTGCAAAAAAATCTTGTACACCAAATTTGAAAAAGGCAACTGGACATTTTCAGAGAAACGTCTGAACTCCCATCCGGGAGTCTTCTTCAGTCTCATATAAAAAAAGAAGAATGATATGGAATATCTGAACACATTTCCAAAAAGAAGGGGCAGGAAACTGTGAAACTCAATACTCTGGTTCTCATGGAACAAGCTCAAAAAAACAGGAGATTTTCTATGACTTTTTCTATGAGTAAATAACTTAAATCTTCTATAAAATCCAAGCGATCTTTTGGCATCCCTCCTTTTTACTTTAATTTTTTACTTTATATGAAGACAATATTTTTAAGTATATATGCATTCTTTCTCTTATCTTTCTGTCCTCTTCATTAATCCTCCCACAAATACTTATCTATTTTTTACTTGTGTAAATACTAATATTTAGTCATCAAGATATTAATTTATTGGGATAGTTATTAAGATATTTATTCAGGCATTTGTTGATTAGGAGATTAATATTACACTATTAAAAATAATATACCATTATGCATGTTTGTCTCTTGTCGCTGTAAACAAACTCTCTCCTGTCTCTTCTTGACAGTATAGAACGTGTGCATGTACAGAGGACAGAACGACAGCCTTTGTAAAGACTGAACGAAGCTAGCTTTTAAATAATTTCTTTGTATTTTGGTGAAAAGAAAACATTTTATGGGGACTTTAATAGCCCAGATTGTACAGGAGTATAATTCATTAGAGCAGTGGTAGGATTCAATTGGAGTTGGTTTTTCCCCAACCAGAGGCATCGGAACATACTGGGGACCCACTATCGATAGACAGCGAAACACAGGATGAGGAGGATGCTGAGCCTCCTGCCATTAGGGAGGGGGACCTTCCAACTCCATCCGACCGCATAGCAAACTTGCCGGTTGACTCTGGGAAATGCCAAGTGAGGGTGGAGGAAGTGAGTCTGCAATCATTCCCATGGCAACGTGCCTGGAATATCTTTACATGTGGGTGGGGAGATGGGTTTGGATGCGGGAGGTGGTACAGAGGAATGCAGAGGTAATATTGCTGAAGAATGCAAAAATCATTAGCAGAACTCTTCATAAACAGCAACTCTGTCCTGGGAAAGGAGGAAGCATGAGAAAGAGACACGTAATAGCCCCATATTGATACTGCAGGATATGGGGGCGCAGAAGAAAACTGTTAAGACTTTCAGGATGTTAAAACCTGCAACAATGGAGTTCCAATGGTATTTGCAGTGTCTGTTGCAGCCTACCTGGAAGGGCTCAAAAACCCTTTGAAACTTGAGGCTTGTCTTGGTGGATCTGTTGCTCTTTTTAGAAGAAATTATTTGATACAACAGCCCAGGATTCCATGTACTTCATGCAAAGCTTTCTTTGTCTCCCAAGGTTACTGCTTGACTATATTTTGTATTTAAATGTAAACTTATATGAGTTGAATCCATACATCTTAAAGATGACAAGGCTGGAGAACACAGTTTTAATGTGTTGGCGTTGCAAAATTATTAAATGTACAAAGAGAAATTATACTAACTGCATTTAATAAATTTAAATTTATTTTAATTAATTTTTTTAAATTAATCAATTCATTAAAGTATCTATATGATCCAACTCAGACTATGTGATAAATATTGTTGTCCTGGCCTCATTCATTTTTTCTGCCTGGTGTACCATTCAAAGGCCCAGTTCCACCTTCAGCCTTAAAAAAGTGTACACAGTGGTACCTTACAAGACGAGTAACTCACAAGATGAGGAAAAAAAATTAATAACATTTATTCCACTAGACAAGCCGCGACTCACAAGATGAGAAAACTTCGTGAGATACCTTATACTCTATATTTCCCAATCAGGAAATGTCGTGTGGTTTACTCCATTGCCGTACAAGCGGCAAGCGCTAGTGCGTTTGCCAATGCTGCCGTGTGGCTTACTCTGTTACTGTGCATGTGACTGATCTTGCCAGAATGTACAGCAGGTCGACGTTCCTGATTGCAAGATGAGCACCGTGCGATGAGCCAACTCTCTCGCTGAGTAAACAGCATAAATTAAGTGAAAGGCATTCAAGAGATGGAACTCCCAAGAGTTCAGACTCCAGATTCTCTCTCCAGGCAGTCCCCTCCCCCTCCCTCGCGCCAGCCGGGACTGTTTTGAAAGTACCTGCGCACACAAAATAAAGCAGATATTGTCCTTGTCCTCACCCAAAATAAAGCAGAAATTCCTCCTCGTCGCTTCTCCCCTCATAGTAAGTATGTAGGCAAGAAACATTTCCAAACCACCCACGAAAGATGCCTGGAAAGGGGTTGCTGAGGGAAAAGACAGTTTTGCCTCAGCAGCAGCGGATCCTCTGAGCCAGCAAGGGGTGCTAGACAGCAGCTGGCCTAACAGCGGCCTCGAAACAGATCCGTAAGTGCTGGTTCGTTTGCTCTATTTCTGCTTTATATCTTGTGTTCATCGTTGTTACTTGTTTCAGTTAGGGACAATCATTTCTACAACAAATTCCAGTGAAAATGATTTTTTGGTGAATATTTTTGGGGGCGTGGAACGGATCATCCGATTTTCCATTGTTTCCTATGGGAAACCTCATTTCACTTTAAGAGCATTTCACGCTAAGAGCGTTTTTCCGGAATGGATTAGTCTTATCTTGTGAGGCACCACTGTATTTGCTTTAAAATACATGTAACACAGTTATGATTAACACATAATATTTATATAACATATAAAAAGGAGAATGGCCTTTTTCACAACAGCTACAAAGCTCTAAACAAGGTGCTGAAGGTTTGCCAGTCTACTTTCCTATTAGCATTTATGAAGCTACGGAAATCTTATTTAGCAGAACTTTTGGTTTCAGAACTGATAGTTTGCAATAGTGTAGCTGGCAAACAGGGTCTGGATATAACTGTAACTGAGAGCAGTAAAACAATCCTTATTATGGTGGTTTCCTGAAACAAAAAACATTTTGAATTTTTTAAATTTGAAAATAGTGACATAGACATTACTTTGTAGAAAACCAATACCCTTTATTTAAATAGTACATCCAATATGATTAAATACAAACTGATGATAATTTAATGCCAAATTTGCTATATAGCTACTTGAGGGATATTTTTGCACTACATAAAGTAGTACAAAGAGGGTAATGTAATCATGTTTATTATTATCTCATGACTTATTATATAATGGCTAGATTAGGCCTGGACCCACTTTAGATGAATAGGATACACTTAAATTTTACAAGAACTTTGTTATTCTGGGGCAAAAATAGATTGAATTAAAGTTGATCATGAGCAGGACTTTGTTCTGAACAGAAAAATTAAAATAGAATCTTTCTATACAAAATTTATTCTTATTTTCCCAGTTTTTTTCATAATAGTATCATTGAAAGTGTGATTGAAACACTTGTTATAACAATCAGGAATTAGATTTTTTTTATTCTTCTAATACGTAGATCATCTATGTATCTTTCCACAAATCCCAGTCCACTTTCTCAATAGCGCAGCTTGGTTTGTCTTATGAGACAACTGTTGAACATTCTGGAAATGTCATATTTAAAATATTATATTCCATCTAATTTGAGCCTTTAACTCTTGCAACTACTGCAAGTCTTCAACTTCCTACAGAAAATTCCTCAGATACATAAATATTGCCAATATATGAGACAAATTACAGTTCAGGGATGTACCAAAAAGTCTAATCATTCTGAAAAATCTTCTAAATAAACTAGAAACTGAAATAAAACCAAACTTGGAGAAATGGAGTGTTCCAAATACAGTGGTACATCACAAGATGACTAATTCACAAGACAACCAAAAAAAATTCATAAAATCTATTCTGCTAGATGAGCCGCGACTCACATGAGAAAACTGCATGATACCTGCGTGTCATCAGTCAGCGTGCTCTGTATTTCCCATTCAGGAAATTACGCTGCCAGGTGGTTTACTCCGTTACTGTGCATGTGACTGACCTTGCCAGAATGTATGGCAGGTTGACAATCCTGATCACAATGTGCACCACGTGATGAACTCACATTGGAAATCTCACAACGGAGCTGATTCTCTCGCTGCGTAAACAGGTGTTCAAGAGATGGAACTCCTGAGACTTCAGGCTCAATTCTCCCTCCAGGAAGTCCCCTCTCCTCTCTCTCGCCTCCTTCACGCCAGCCGGGATATTCTCAAAGCGCGCGCACACACACACAAAATAAAGCAGAAATTGTAAATTCCCCCTCGTTGCCTGGCACTCTTCTCTCATGGAGGCAAGAAACATTCGCAAACTGCCCACAAATATGCTGAGGGAAAAGGCAGTTTTGCCTCAGCAGAGGCGGCAGCAGATCCTCTGAACCAGTAGAGGGCGCTGAACAGCGGCCGGCCTAGCAGCTGATTCATTTGTTCTATTTCTGCTTTATATCGTGTGTTAATCATGGTTACTTGTTTTAGATGTTAGGGACAATCATTTCTACATCAAACTCCATTGAAAATGATTTTTTTGTGAATATTTTTGGGGGTGTGGAACGGATCGTCTAACTTTCCATTGTTTCCTATGGGAAACCTCGTTTCAATTTAAGAGCATTTTGCGCTAAGAGCGTTCTTCCGGAATGGATTAGTCTCGTCTTGTGAAGCACCACTGTGTTAATAATATCTAGGCAAGTATCAAGCATATTCATAAGTAACTGAAAAACTCAATTAGCACTACCTGATCTTTTTTCTAGTACTGAAAAAAGTGGGACTTTTTTTTTCAATCAGGATTGAAACATTCTGTGTGTCTTTAAATTGTAAAACTCCATAAAGTAATGAGTTTAGGATCACCTACTGTTATCAAAAGATGTGAGAAGCACTGTACAGGAAAAAAAAGGATATAATGATAGCTCAGAAAATACAGCTATGATTTCTTCAAGACATTTCCGTATTTGCTAAACTGAAGCAAAGATAGAGCAAAAGTGCTGCTCTGGGAATGAACTGTTTGAACATTTTTGGATAGAATAATTGAGCAGTAATACAAATATTGTTGGTTTTCTAAAATGATAATTTTCCTCAAAAGAACTATTTTCCTTACTCTGAACCTTTCTCCTTTTTGTTGCTAAGACAACAGTATAGTTATTGGGGTATTTTCTGCTCCATCCAAAAGATGACTTTTTAAATTTATTTTCTAAAACGATGACATGGTCTGTAGATAGTTCCAGGAGGTCTATCTTGCCTTTCTCATGTTTAAAAACAAAGTCTAAACAGCAATTAAACAGTAACTAAAATAACTGCTTTGAGCCAGACTAATTACTTTCCTTGGCTAGAGGGAGATTGGGATAAAGTATTATAGACTGCCCCTCACTTGACTGAATCTCTAATTAAGAAAATAATAAAATGGGAGGGCAATTTACCACATTTGTACCTTCTGTATCATACTAAAAGAAATTATAGCCAGAAATTGATTTAGACTATAAAGATACCAACAGAGCATAAATACACATATTTACCTTTGGTAGTTCCACATTTTGAACGTTCTTATATAAAGTCAGATCTATTGGTAAATTAGAGCTTGAAATATTCACTCCCCCCTAAATAAATAAATATGTTAAAATATATTCACTGTAGTAATCATAGAAGAAATACATTTAATTCTACTCAAAATATCTCTATAAAGTTACTTCTAGATTAAAATTGGTTCTGGCTTGTGATTGTTTTCAATAGAAATTATTACAAGTGCTAACTTTTTCAGTCATTAAATTAAGAGGAATATTGAATGTGTATTGTACCTCTTCATGGTGAACTGTTCCAGAAGACAAAGGTGATGATGCCAGTGACTGGCCAGGACAAACAGCCATTTGATGAACAGCATCTTTGTTTCTATCACACAAAAAGTACACTGATTTTATTATTATAGATTTTAATGTTGCATCAGTTTTTTTTTAAACTTTAGTATCTAAATTAATGCATTTTATTTTATGAAAAGGATTATCTTACAACAGGAGTGTGCAATCTTGGCAACTTTAAATTGCGTAGACTTCAATTCAAAGGAAAGTTGCCAAAGTTGGACATAATATTTATTATTTATTTACTGATTTAGGTACTTTATTTATTTACTGATTTAGGTGATTTATCTCCATCTCAGTCCAGAGGGACTCCTGATTTAATACCTGAAATTCTAAAAACAAGTATATAATCCAAGAAAACTCTCAGTAGTCTTTCAATGGTTTCTCCTTCTCCTTTTCCCATTAACTGAAAGATGAACTAAGACAAGATTAAAAAGTTAAAAGATAGTGAACATTAAAGGCTCCTTACCTGACAAAGATTATTTTTACTTTAGAACGTGTGCATTTGATTATTGAAGATGCGTTCTGATGAGTTTTTCCAAAGAGAACTTGTCCATTTATCTGAAACATACAAGCACAAACATACAGGAATACACATTTAATGTAATTATTTCTTCCCAAAATAATTTTTCATATGCAAAGTTGATTATTGTTATAATTTATTCAGTGTAATAAACTATTTACAAATTATAATTGTTAACTTAGTAATATTTCTTATCAGCCATTCCATGTTGATATTAATCCTATCTTTTTTATAATTACTTTCCCAGTTATCAAAATCCTAATTTACAACTATTCGTTTGTATTGGCCTGTCTTCTGGATTGGAAATGCCTTTACTTCATTGCAATGGCTTGGCTGACATCGAGAACACCATCATTAATTTTCACTAATGATTCATGACTTATTATTGCTAAATGAAAACAAAGGCATGGAGAAGCAGATTCATAATAAAAATAACAGTAAAATAATTTGCAATCACATAATTTATAGCTGTACAAGAATGTCTGAATAGTTTGCTTAAATTTTCAAGATTAATCATTTTTTTAAGTTAATGAGACCAAAAGGGTTCTGAAGTTCTATTGATAGAACTGCTTTTGTCAGCACAAGCAAAAAAAAACAATTCCTCTTTCCTTAGTCTCTTACAAGGATTGTCTTTGAAATATCATCATGCCTTTTCTTTAAGGTTTTTGTAAAGGTTCTACATACTCATTCTATGTATCAACAATATGCAAAGCATGATTTGCAGACTGTATGTAAGGAAGGACAGAAGGAAGGAAGGATTGATTTATTAAGGCTATCCAACTCCATGCTGATTCTGGACAACTTTGGAACAACAACAAAATAATAAAGCAAAAAAGAGATAAAACAATATTTCAGGGAAACAAACACCTGAATGGCAAAATTGTGGAAGAGGATTACCTACCTTAACCAATGTCTGGGGAGGAAAAATATGTTTTTAATAGATTTTTAAACCAAGACATGTAGGATTTATTAATATCTCTTGGAGAGTGCCATTCCAGAGGAGAAGCAAGGGAACAGAAGGCTCACATGTTTAGTAATGCTCATGAAACAAATCAAAGCAACATACTTTGCATTTAGCACACAAAGTTCAGTAGTTCAAAGAGCATTCACAACTCAACCACAACCATCACCTTCACCACAATAATAATAAAAGCTAGTCTTTTATGTTATAATTTGCAATCTGTAAGCAGCATTTAAAGTCTATAACCTTAGCAGTCTTAAGGAAAACTTATGTAATGCACAGCACAAATCTTTGATGGCTACCTTTCTGCAAACAAAAGAACAACATATGAACTCTAATTTTCCCATAATATCCGCATAATTTTATTTTATATGCCAGCCAGGCAGCTCTTTCATCAATATTGATGACTCATTCAGAATTATCTCTAAATGAAGAGTAAGTACACTATCACATCTAAGTGAATCAGTGACTGGATCTAGTATGCTTAAGTAACTCTTGCTTTCTTCTGACTCCACTTCCTTCTTGCCTAGCTAGGTCTTGTTCAAAAGCAGTATGGATGAAATCTCTCCCTGCCTTGTTATGCTCGAAAAAAAATATTTTAAAAACTAAGGCAAGCAGAAAATATAAAAACACAACCCATTCATAAGACTCAAGAATCCTGGAGCTCTTGATAATATAGTGTAATTTTTTTTCTAGTATGGATCTTTGTTTTTTTCAGCAGCTGAAACAACAGTTTTGAACTCAAAATGTATTTTGCTACAAAAATCTGCTTTTTATCTACCTCAAATGTTGCTCAATTACTTCCCTCTACTTTCATTTATATCTAATAAACAGAAATTAAAAATCTGTTGGATATTTTGCAACATTAATTCTGATGTCTTTACAATTTGTGTTATGATGCATCAGATTTAAAATATACGAAAGTTCATTATCTGGAAGATCAAAGAGAAAACTGTTGTACTAAGTGTCCTTTAACAATCAATGTAATCTTATGCATGTCTCTTCAAAATGCCTATTTCTTAGTAATTAATATTGCTTTGTTAAATTATAATTATTTTTTTGCATTTAAAATGGTATTTTCTTTCCCCCTTACATACCATTTCACCTCTACATAAGAGTTAGAATAAAAGACATAAAGGTAATATTTGTAGCATAAAGCAGGGCAATTATAAAACACCAGGCTAAAACATGAACACATACATCTAGTCCTGCTTTAGGCTCAAAGTCAGCTGGCTTTTCCATAAAAAAACCTTGTCAAGAAAACTGCAGGGACTAGTCCACGTAATTGTTAAGAGTCAAAACTGACTCTAAAGCACAATTTATTTAAGGAACATACTGATGAAAATAATGTTCTTTTAATTGAATCTTAAGTTTTATATCAACAGTTAACTGTTATTCTTTCCTTAAGGTCAGCATATTTCAGTTAAGTCTAATTATTTGACACTTACTTCCAGTAACTCATCTGCAATCTGCAATCTGCCATCTTTTCCAGCTGCTCCATTTGGATCAATGCCCACTACAAAGACACTCATTTTGGATCTGTCTTTGTTCCCAGCTAGGCTGAGTCCTAATCCAGTCTTCCCTTTCTCCAATTCTATCACGTGCAGATCTCCAGACAGATTTCCATACTGGTGATTGATTTTCCCTAATTATAAAGAGCAAAATTCAAACGGGTGGTGAACCTAAAATCTAGCTTGGAAAATTATAAAGGAATTGCAACTTTTGGAATTCTAAAAAAAGGTTCTTACCTCAACCATGTCAAAACAATTTAAGCAGAAATTATGTTCTTTTCCCCTACAAATGTTAGGAAAAGCATTCCCCAAGATATTTCATTTTTTAAAATAGGAAAGTGAGAATCCATTGATTATTTCTTTCTTCATTTTAAACATACTTCCTATGCTTATATGCCACTTATAGGAATATTTTCTAAAAACAATTACAATTATTCTTGCACAATACATAATGCACAACTATATTAAAACTTTATGGCTATACAGCACGAGGAAAGAACAAAGCTGTTTGTCTTGACCATAAATTTACTCAAGCAA
>JANHZU010001547.1:0-18148 GCA_032468055.1 Acrochordus granulatus | reverse complement strand
AAGGGGACGGCAGAGGATGAGATGGATAGATAGCATAGTCAGTGTGATGGGTGTGAGCTTGGGAAGACTACGGGAGGCAGTGCAAGACAGGGGGGCCTGGCATAATGCAGTCCATGGGGTTGCGAAGAGTTGGACACGACTGCGCGACTGAACAACAACATTCTACCCAAAAGAGAGGGACCCTTGGACATCTTGCCAGCCCATGTATCATCAGACATGCTTTGTTTAAAAAGGAAAGGTGAGGATTCCTCTGGTTGAAGCAAATTTGTGAACTGAACATATCTGAAATGAATGTGGGAACAGTCTGTCTGCCTATGTCTGGCACTTTCTGGAATGAATGTGGTCTTGCTTGCCCACTCACTACAATACTCAGTGAACAAAATGAGACCATATGATTTTAAAAAACATCAATGGTTTGCTCATAAAGTAGTAGTCTTCGGTGCACAGAAAAATCTAGGGGAATGGGGTTAACTAATCTCTTAAGGAATTCCATAATTGGCAGTTGCCATAGAAAAGGCTATTCTCATTGCCCCAAACTCTCTTAAGTAAGAGTTTATGTGCCAGAGCATCTGATTAACCCATGGATGATGCATCAGTCTGGAAACAATACATGTCTAATTCTCAAGAAATATAAATTTGCTTTATTCATTCATTCATATATTTATTAATCCAACTTATATGACGATGTTTCCATTTTTTTCTCCAATGCTATTTATTGCCCCGTTTTATTCTTTTGTTTTTAATCCTCTTCTAATCTGTCCAATGAATTTGTTATTGGTAGGTTTAAAAATACAGTAAATAAATTGATAATGATGATTCATAAGTATAAAGATTCTTCAACTATTGAATGTTCAAAATTATATATAATATGCATATAAACTAGGGATGATACAAAATAAAATTATAGGATAAAACTGAATATAAAATATGCATCATATTAAAAGTAGAAAATATCATTAAATCATTAAAAGCTCTACAGAAAATATAATTCTTGTATTTAAATATAATCCAAAGGATTAGTCTGATATTCCTAAAGAGAGATCCATAGGTACTTGCTGTATATTTCAAATTAATAAGGGAAATGCTAATCTTTGGGTTTCTGTCTCAAATTCTTTCTGGCTTTTGAGTATTTCCATAAAATGGATAAACTAAAATGGGCACTAAGATTTTTCCAATTTCTTTTCTAGTGGCAGTTGATTTAATGCTAAAATAAAGATGTTCCCATAAATTAAAAACAAACTAACAATGGAAAATGTCATTGGAGACCAAGAAACCTTATAATGTGTTCTAAATATTATGAGTTGGTTATAAGATGGGCATGAACCTCTGCTTTCGCAAGCTTTCCTTGGATATGTTAACTGCCTGAAAGAAATGGAGGAAAACTGAAGTCACATTTGAAGGAACTGTACAGTGATAAACAGCATTAATCATGCTTTTTGTTGTTGCTGTAGGATAAGATTTTCACCTTTTTTAGATTCTGTAGATTTCCAGCATCATTCCAGCTATAATTTGCTAGGATTGCAAAAATAAGTTTTTTAAAGCTGTCATGCAAAGTTTTTGATAATTATGTCTATCAAGGTTTGTTGAACCTGAATATTTAGATAATGTTAATTATGAAGCACCTTTATAAAGTGTAAAATAAGCATAAAAGTAAATGTCAATCTTTCTGCATATATTACAATCTTATATATTCATGTCCATAAGTAATGGTGTTGCTTAGTTATTTTCAATTTATGGGTATGAAAGAATTCTAGAAAAAAAAGTTCTTAAGTCTTTTATATCAGCGCATAAGAGAAAGGACTGCCCATATCATTGCATGCAGAGAGATGAACCTAAAGTAGATGTGCATATCATACTAAGTCCAAAAATTCTACCACATACAAATGTTGGAATTCAACCTTTATACTTTCCACTTCCCAAGCATATTGGATTTGACAAAAATATTCCTTAAAAAGGATGCAGACATTTATGGAAGAACAGTGATTTTTAGAACTGATAATAAAAGCCAAATATGTGACAGATTTCTTAAAAAATGCAAAGTACATTTCATGCAGAATAATATTGCTACAATAATAAATAAGTCTTCTGGCAGTACTTATGGTATTGTCATTTCTATTTTGTACTAAGTGTTTGGCAGTGTGATATGCATTACAAATTGTACTGTATTAAAATGATGGATCCCCATCAGCTTTTATGTACTAAGATATATCTTTTATACATTTTTGGATGAAAATGTATATACAAAAACACAGTGCATTAAAATAATGTCCTTCACCAAGAACCTTCCAGATGTGCTGGGGCTGTAGATGCCAACATCTTCACGTCAAGCTCTCTGGGAATTCTGGGAACTGCAATCAACACACTTACCAGATGCTAGATTGTGGAAGGTTGCATTAAAATCATCTTTTGTCTAGCAATTATTTCTGTTGTATTTCTCAAACCTCTTAATCTTCCCTGGAACTTCTGGCCAAACTTGAGTTCTTGATCATAATGATAGCCTGCAACAACAGGCTATCATTAAACTTGACTCTAGACAAAGTGGTGGTTCAGTTATAATCAATATTTATTTATTTAACACATTTCTATGCCGCCAATTTCCGAAGACTCTTGACGGCTTACATAGATTCCCCATCCAGATCCCCACAGCATCAAGTACACCTCATAACAGCATGGCTTGTAAGCTACATAGGCTTCTGGGGGCAATTCAATGTGATGCTCACCAACTATAAAATCCTTCATGATGCATCACAGGACTGATTTTTTTCTGCCCATCCCATAAGATCTGAGATGGTAGTGTTGCTTCAGGTCCCTTCTATGAAACAATGTCATATGGTGAGAGCCAGAAGCACTGGCTTCTCTGTCATGGCAACTGCCTTCTGAAGCAGCTTATCATCTGAGATTCAGATGGCCCAACCCTGCTCGTTCTTCCTATGGACATTAGGTCAGGGCACTGGATAAGCCCCTCTTTCAATGGTTTAGAAATATGACTATAACTCTGATTGACCTCAGTTGTACTATTTATGTTGGGGTTTTTACTCTTGTTGTGTTCCTTTATGTTATGTTAGCTGCCCTTAATGGCATTTACGAGGTAGGAAGCCATGTGAATTATGTAAATAAATAAAAAAAATTGCTTTTTTTTGTCTTACAGTGAAGTGTGAACTCCCCCATTGTGGTTTAGCACTACGTGCGAAATGAATTACTAAAATTTATTAAATAAACCATAATTAAAATAACCTTGTTTAGTATTCTCTATGCACTCAGCTTTAATAATTCTTACTTATGCTTGTTGGTTTCAATAAATTTTCTGTAAGTACAGTATGATGTAAAATTCTCTGCTCAGTGCATGCGCGTGTGTGTGCAGAAGTCAGCCTATTGCACTCAATGAGATTTATTCCCAGGTAAATGGATCTTGGACTGCAGCCTTAATTTCTAGATCTGATCATTTGTGAATTTGTATATGCTGAAACCTCAATTTCAGGGACCTCCATTTAACAACCTCAGATACAAGAGACCAAATCTGGGTTTGGACAACCTCTGAAACAAGACAGGCCAATTGTTCTCAAAGTCTGATCAGGAAAACCGTTAATCATTATGCACATGAAATAAAAACATCAATTGCATATTTATAAAAATGAATAAATCTAGATTTAGCAGAATAAATCTGGATTTAGTATATGTTCTTTCCCCACAATTTTTATAGATTGTATTGACTGTTTAGATGAACAGAAGACTCCAGGCAAAAAATTCAGGTTATCTTTTTGAAGCAGAAGTGAACTATAATACTTAAAGTCTTTCAAAAATGGAAAAATAAAATACCACATTGAAGCATTTTGAAATATAATTAATACAAGATCATACTAAAGGAAAAAATTATTGGCAGGCAATCTGTTAAAAGAATGTTGATAGCTGGAGACTAAAGAAATGTGATTACATTTGAATTACTAAATGTGAAATATTTAGCATCTAGCCAAAAGGAAATTATGGAAATTAATTTTGTAGTGGGTTAATTTTGATGGGGACAGTTGTTTAAGTTTACAGATGAGATATTTAGACCTAACAAAGTATTGCTTATACAAGATGCCCTAATTAACTGACTTTTCCTAATTAAATGAGATGCCATTTAGTAAGTATTAAAGAAATATTGAATGTTATTAGAAGAAATTCAGAAAAAAATTATGCATTTTGTAAGAAGGTGAGATTATGGCATAACATGCTTGTGGGATTCTCTCCCTTCCAAATTTCCAGCAGCTACCACAACCTTGAAAAGATAGGTATATTAATTTTATGAATACAAAAACATCCATTTTCTTCCAACATTTCTCAAAGCAGCCAGCAAAGTATAAAAAGCAACTCAAAAATGAAAAATAATCATCGATCCATAAAATGAAATTACCAGAATTGCTAGAACCAGACGGTCATTTAAAAGACAAAAAGTAGAAGACAACAAGAGAATTTGAGTTTGTTTTGACAGAAATATTTTTAGTTGCTATCCTAATGCACAAATGGAGAAAGAGAATTTAATGTCTTCTCTGCAGACCAAGAGGCACAAATCTCTTTTCAGGCTAGATTCTGACTATTGAATTTGGCAGAATAGTTTGCAGTGGAGGGTTTCCATCTTTGGTAGAGCTGTATGGTATTTCCAGAAAGCACAAAAGCTTATTTTTACAAAGTTCCCAGGAATATCTGACTGAAGCTTTGTAAATTGTATACATCTTAAGCATATGCTTCTTACATTTTGAACATATAATTCAAAATGTGACTGAATATAAAAAAGACATATATCCATAGCGCCCTTATGAATAGAGAACTTTTTTAAACTCTGGTCACAATGATGACCTGTTTTCCTAACTCATGTCACACCTGCTTCTGCTGAAATGCTTGACATCTGAGGCTGTGAGCAAGGAGAAAAAAAATGTCCTTCTGCCATATTTAAACTGTGACACTCATTCACAGCGGAAAGCTGCAGTCATCAAATAATCATCATGACTATAACTCGAGGCAACCTTATCAGAAGCCAGGGTTGGCTAAAGATCTCAAGCAAATGTCAACAAACATTTTCCTCTTAATGTAATCCATGGAATGTTTCTGAAACTGCCATTAAGCACAATTTACATTTTAATGAAATGGAAGGCAGAACACCCAGCTCTCTTAGTGAACCCAATCCTACAGGAGATCCATTTGTAGTAAACGGTTACCACATCTACACTGAAAAAAAATAGATGATTGGTACTGACACAAAACATTAGGTCTTCCCTGCTAATCACAGTCTGTCTTCTTGCAGCTCAGCGATGGTGCCTTAACCTAAGATAAAGACGCCTGTATTTATTCATTCATTCATTCATTCAATCTCTATAGCTGCCCCTCTCAATCAATGACTTCGGGCAGCTATAGAAAATGAATGAATGAATGAACAAACAACATGCTAAGGTACCGTATCTGAGCTGCAAGTAATGATATCAATAAGGTGTTGATCAAGTAGTACCGTATAAAAGGTAATTGTGCCAATAAAATTAATTACCATTGTTATGTAGATACCTCTCTTTTTCCTTAACATTACCTGTAATAATGAGTATATCTTTTTCCATCACTTTAGTCTCAGTGCCAGGCTGTAAGTAAGAAAAATGGTCAAGGCCACAAAGTTTGTAAATCTGCCTTACCAAACCTAGAATATTTCAGCTCTGAAATATTGGCTTCTGACAAGCCTGATTTGCTTAATGATGGTGTGATTTGCTTAATGATTATGGCATAACGATCATAAAATTGGGCATGACTGACTTAATGACTGCATCACTTCGCAACAGAAGTTCTGGTCCCAATTGTGGTTGTAAGTCAAGGACCATTTGTACAGCAGCTGGATTGCACAAACCATTCAAGGAAGGTAGAAGACAAAATGCTACCGATATCTCTTTCCTGTCATGCAAAACTTTTCATGTTTTAGAGTTGGCTAACTCATAATTTTGCTGTACATTTGTCTAATTGTAATTAATGCTAGATCTGCTTCAGTCCCCTGTCTATTACCTTGAAGAAACAGGACTTAATTCTCAGCATCGGCAAACATGCATTGTTCTATTAAACTAAAGTTTAGAAGAGCCAACTATTGCAAGTTCTTTCTTCCATGAAGAAACACAAACTTTTATTTGACTTTTCTGTAGTCGTTCATCGGTTTTATTGGAAAGAAAAAGAGGATAATTTTCCTTTATATCCATGACCAACTATTTGTAACTCTCCCATATCCTGATTTAGTATTTATAGACCATTTTTTTCAGCTTGACTCATCAGAGCTGAAACATGCCAGTACTTTTGTACAGGATGTGCTGGCCAACTATAGGTACTACTTTATTAGCTAAATGACATTCACTCGTAATTTGGATCCCTTTGGTACACCTATTAGCTTCCACCATACATTTCTAAATTACTTTGTTGAACAACGCACACCACTCAAATTTGTACAAGGGCTCCTTTGTGAACATCTGTCCCAAGATTTTAATCATTGTCTGCAGTCAGGAAGAGTTCTATTGTACTACATCAACACAAAGAGAATTAACTATGCTTCATTCTATTAAGTAAAGACATCCTCGATCTTTTCTCCCATTCATTCTGTCCTACATCTAACAGAAATCTTGCTGGAGTCCTATAAATAATAAAGCAGGAAGCTCTATTGAGTACTGTTTTATCAAGTTACCAGTTGGTTTGTTGGTACTTACCTGGTTTAAGCAGTTACCAAAACCATTACTGATGCTGAACTCAATAACGAAATGCTAACAGTCATCACTGACCAGAGCTTTAGAGTAACTGCCACAAAATTATTCATCCAGATGATCTTTGTCAGGGTGACCCGTATATTGTAGAGAAAGAGACACCAGCTTTAATTCCATAAATAGATATATAATTTCCATTGCCTCTTCATTTGTTGATAGGTATGAGCTTGTCACAGTCTAATCTCAGGTATAAAACATTGTTAGTAATTGAATAAGGGGCAATCTAGGAATTTTAGGAACCATGATTAGATGTATTAATAAAAAGTAAATTAATAGAAGGCTGCTATGGCAGGCACTTCTGCAATGCCATTAAGAAAACTACATGACTTGGATCACCAAGAGTCAAACTTAGCATAAGGGCACATTTATCTTATGCACATCTATCTGTCTGTCTGTCAGTCACCCATTTATATACAGTCATGCATTCCTTGCAGTTACATTCACATAAAGGTTTCCAGTGAGGATGGAATTAATGTTTTGCCTTGTTGGTTAGGAACCTATGCACATATCATATACCAGTCCCACTGCTTAGCTTCTGCAATTCATATTACATTTATTCTTGAAGTAAAAAACAAATGTAGTCAATTGAAGAGATAGATAGATAGATAGATAGATAGATTAGATAGCTAGATAGATAGATATAGAGAAAGAGAGAAAGAAAGAAAGAAACCATCATAGTGTTTTTATATATACTCCTGTATTTCCTCATCCAACTCTGAAGACCCCAGAGTGCCACACTGAAGAGAGAGATAAAAAAATTAGAAGAAAATAATTTTATTATGTCACTCGGTTAATCCAGTGTAAGGAGCCATTGCTTGACATTGAACTCAGGGCAGCATATACAATCAAAAGTGAGAAATAACAACCAAAAAAATAATATTAAAATATAAAGCACCAGAGGCAATTCAAATAACCAGAACAATCAGACTGGGCTCACAAAACCTTCTGACCCTTGTGTCTGTTTGAAGAGCCACGCTTTCAAAAGGCAGGAAGGCTCAGTGTTATGTGGATTTCAGGAAAATGCTGTTTCCTGTTTGAAATGAGTAAGAAAAGGATGTAGAGAATTTTGTTCCACATTGTAAGCAAAGTTACTATTCCTAGTTCAAGAAATTGAATGAGCATGTATACATAAAGGCAGAGGTGCACATCGAAATAAATGCATTATTTTTAAATTGCAAAGCAGTGCCAATAGTTGGCAGAAAATATTGCAATAAGGAATATGCAAAAGTGAAATGAAACCAAAATGTGCCGTATGGTCTGGCCTTGACATTCCGTAATCTGGAAATTCAAAGTAAAGCTATGTTGTGCTGAGAGATTAGGAACAGGGGTGTGATCCAAGTGTTCTTAAAAAAATACGAAAATATTATAGAAAACTAAAAAAGCCTCCTTTAATCATTATTGTTTTCCACGCTATTGTAATCAACCAATAGAACTGAAAAAAGAGAAGACATGAAGAAATGTCACACACATTACTCACATCTGTTGGGATGTATCTTAGCGGAGAGAAAAAAGAAATTAAAATGTAATTCTCTAAGTTAATGTATTTCCTTTACTAAATGTCTCCTCCAGCTCTCCATAAGAATTTATGAAATCGCTGTATTGAAATTATTATTGCGCAAGAAAACCACACAGCTCTTAAGAAGAGGTAGCAGGTTTTCAGTGTTGATACTGAAACACGTATGTAAGTTAAAAAGTCATGCCAGCAAGTCTGAAACAATATTTCCATAATGAAAATCTGCAACTCACATTCCTGGTGCTCACAATAATGTAGAGAAAACTTAGCAACAACAGTTAACGTCCTGCCAGACTTGATGGGTGGTAAATCTTTGGTTGAGTTACGATCTAATATAACAATCTAGTGGACAGAGTGCTGAATACAAATCAGTGGGATGGGGAAAACACCACAACTACAACCACAAACAAAGTACGTACATTCTCCACAGCAGACACGAAGATCAAGCAGGCTACCCGACCGTCAGAGTCCATGATATGAATGAAGATCCAAATAATACTTTTGGCCCAACAGCTTCCAAAAATACCTTTCTGACTTTAGTCCTGGACACAGCAATTGTGGCTAAAATGGAGCCAAGCATTACAGAAGTCACACTGTGACCTAAATTTTTATTTAATCTTATTTTTAATGGTTTTTATATTTATCTTTTTTTTTACTACTTTGCAAGCCTCCCGGAGATACCTTATCGCTGAGGTGGGTTGCATATACTGTAAATTTATACATAAATAAAAAAATATCTTTCTAATAATATGCCTCCCAATATTGTTTAATCATAGAAGTGCGACTTATATTGGCTTGAACTAAAGGGGATCATGGAGAGTTTATTTTGATTGTGTCTATAATCTTGTTCTGAATTTTTGTTATTCTAAGGTAGAAAAGCAGAGTGAGAAATCCAGGATCTCTACCCAATTCAAAATCTTAACCTAGTACTGTACAAGTGTTTAAGAGTTCACAGTACAGATGCTATCAAATACTTCGCGATTCACTTTCAGTCAAAACGAAGAGTTCACTATTTGCTTTTACTTTTCTACTGAAATCTAAAAGAGTCACAATGAATATACATGAACCATATCATATTGCAATAATGAAATAATTGGGGGAAACAAGCTCAAACCCGCAGAACTAAGCTTAGTAAGTTACTGGCTTAGTGATTTGCCTTATGTGAATAAAAAAGGATATAATGAGTAATAAACTATTTTCTGAGTACCAGTTTCCAATGGAAACTCCAAAGGAGGTACATGTGCACACACACAGAGAGAGAGACACAGAGAACCACATATCACTTGATCTGATCCTTCATCTGAACATTATATTTTTTTCCCCTTATTTCTATGCAGCCATCCTCTAAGTAAGTAATATGAAACAGAACAGTTTCCATGAGGTTTGAGGAAAGGAATGAGAATGGTGTTTTTAAGCAATCTTTATCAACAAGTGAAGCCATGCTTCAGACATAGATACCTTAGATAGCCGGATCTATCTCTAATTTATTAAATATATTTGTTTATGTATTATTTGTAATGTAATACATACTTATTTATTATCACTAAACTAAATGTGGGTTTAATTAAATTAAATTAAAGGGTTTATTTAATCATTTAATGCAAAAATGGACAACCGTTCAGTAGCTAATGATCACAGTTAATTTGGGGGGAATAGATCTGAAGGATATAGAAGAGCTAAGAGATCTGGGTTTTAAGCAATTTCTTGGTAGTTATTGTATGACTTTTTGGGGGCTTATCCTAATTTTCAGGTGATTCCCACTTCAAGATAATGAAAACTATGCTGCTTGCTTTTCTCAGTCTTGCTTTTGAGATCTGTAAACAGGGGTTTCAGGTTGCTCATCCTCATATTTGTATTCAATATTTTCTTAATTTTACCTGATATGTGAAACACACATATTTAATTTCCCTCCAGCTTGACATCTTTGAAACATGGATCTAGGAGGTATATGCCTGTATATGTTTCTAGATGACGAAGATCAAATATTTCTTTTATCTCACAATATGATTTGTGTGAGCCAGACCAAAACCAAGAGTTTTAAACAAATTAAATTCCACATAAGGTCAAAAGTATATGTAGGGCCAAAACAACCACTGGTGAGCACGACTTTACTAAGTTATAGCCTCTATGCATATTCTGTAAACTGCAGCTCCCAGTTCTACTTGTCACTGATAATAATGCCCTTTCTCACACTCCAGAAACCTCCAGGATATTTCTCTTTCCCACCATGTGGTCCCAGGACTCAGTGTTAAACTTATCAGTGTTTTCTGAGAGGACCAACGAAATATGTTCTTCTCCATATAACTCATTATATTGGATAATCTCTGTTTTCGTTTCAACTAATGCCAATGTTGGCAGGCTCACAGCCCTGGGCCCAGAAACTATCTGTTTAATCAAAGGAGGAGCTCTGCCAAGGTGACTGAAGCATAAACTGTTAGGACCACCTGTAAGGGCAGGAATGTTTTTCATTTACCAGATGATTTTTTGACAAGACCACCTGCAAAGCAAGAGTCAATTGGTGCCAGATGTTAGGAGTTACTTCTGATGAGACCAAGGCAATATTAATCTTTTATAACTTCACACCATTGTTGGACAGTTGTCAAATGGGACATGCGTTTTGCTCTCTATAATATTATATCTTAGGTGGGATCTCATTGAGTCAAATAAAGGCCTCACAATTCAGGATGAAATGTCATGTGAACAGAAAATTATAGTTTTTATTTAGTAAATAGAACCCTTTCTATTTGTTGTTTGGGCTCTTCACTATCTTCAGCCATTCCTTCATTTATCATGGTTGATAAGCAATAATAGACTGGATTTGTGCAGTATGCTAAACCCAAATCAAACAAACCACCTTAGAGCTTAGATCAATATAGGAAGTCTCCCATATTTAATAGAGCCAATATGAGACTATGAATTCTTGAAATTCAGAACTGATCATTTTTACAGCATTCTTATTGATTTATACTAGTGCTGAGACAAAAGGCTCAGACAAATCTGAGGTCCTTATTGGAAGAGGATATGACTTCCAGGGAAACAATGGCAGATTGAAGACTGTTAGCTACACTAGAAAGAAGAGCTGGTGAATGTATCAGCTCCTCAGAATTCCTCATCTGAACGAGTAGAGGGCCAGGATCACCCACAAGTGCTCCATACAGAGGTTCCCCACAAGAAGACCATCAGACAGAAGTCTCCAGTAGCTTTTAGAGCTCTGGGAGGTAGGAGAAAGTCATCTCACCTAAGCCACAGTTCAATCCTTCAAACAGACTCTGGGTTTGCATACTTCCTCTCTTAACCACCTTAAGAAATAGACTGTTAATAGATTTTGGATGTTAAGAACCTTCAGAAAGAAAGTTTCATTACCCCAGGTGAGTTTCCTTCTATCCTTGATGAAATAAGTTTCTTGCAAGTTTAGAAAGAAAAATGTTTAAATTTTAAACAAACAAATTTTTGGGGTGACAAGAATGTTGATTTTGAAAGTTATATATGGATTAAGAGGCCATATAGTCTTGAAAGCATATTTCTTCTGGGATGTTTAAAATTTTATAAATTATATGTGTGTGTGTGTGTGTGTGTGTGCAACGATTTTGAAACTAACTGTAAGAATTCCTCCCATGAGAAAGTGTTATTGATTAGAAAAAGTACATGTTAATAGGAGACTTTGAAAGTTGACTAGAGGGAACAAGAGAGATGTACTATTAAAGGATCCTTTAATACAACTGAAGAATATTATTTGACTGTGGAAGAATTCAAGGATATTTGGGAATAATGCACTCAGAAATTGTTTTTAAGATTGTTACTATAAAAATTAATTTAAAAGAAGTTACAGAACAGAAATAGATTTGATAGGACAAAAAAGAGGCAGAGGCTGATTTGAATATAGATCTAAAAGTGGATTTAAAAATGCCAGACTACAAGAATGATCTGGAAAATATGCCACACCACTGACAAAGATGAAATCAGTTGTTGTCATAATAATTAAAAAGGACATACAAATAATAAATAAAAAGAGTGACTTGGATAACTTTCTTACCTTAGATTTACAAAAGAAACATGTTAAACTAGTGAGGGAATTTCTGAGAAGCGACAAAATGATAAGAAATCAATTTGTAGGACATTATTTGAAGGGATTAGAGATCAACCTTTTAAAAGTAAACAGAAGGAATATAAAGTGAATTTATTTGATCAAGATTAAAATATGTATATTTTTGGTTTAAGTAATCTTAATAGACTTTTTTTTACTAAGACAAATGACAAGCTTTAAATATTTGCTTATAGATAAGATATGGGAAGAGATTCTGATGTATTTTTTGAGAAATGATAAGTTACTGTGTTAAAAGGAAAGGAATATAAAACTGATATATTTAAGGTTAAAATATACATGTTATGATATATTTTATATGAATGATGAGATTTTATAAAGTATCTATTGCTAAGAGATTAGAGGTCTTTTACTGAAATATCAGAAGGTGACAAGTTACTGAAGTTGTACTTATCTGGAGGGAGGGGGGATTTATTTATGTATCTTTTTAATTATTATTTCTCTTATCTTCACTCTTCTTATTTTTTATATTCTTCTTACTTTGTATCACTTTTTAATCTTTATATTTGTAAACTTTAATAAAAACTATTATAAAAATGAGGATACATACAAATATAGCAAGATTTCCTTCAAGGTTTCTTTTTTTTTTTGGTAATTGCTCTTACTGCCATTTTTAAAAAATCAGTTAATTAAAAAGTTACTGCCATTGTTTTTACTACTTTACTACCACTGCAAAATTGTCAGGAACAGGTACAGTGAGCTTGTAATATTTTGCTGCATTATATTTTCCCTGGAGATAATAATCTAACAAGAAATAAGAATGATAGTCATAAGTCATTTGAATGATCTCACTATTGCTTCTAATAAAGTCTCGTCATTCACTAATTGTGTCTTTATTTTTTCCAATTGATCCATAACTTGAAAACTGCAACTATCAATTATGAATTAGAACCACAGATGAATATGAGGAAGACAGTGTCCATATTACTGAACTCATTGTCATCAGCCATTTCTCAAGTGTTCAATGAAGAAGATAATTAAATGTATGCTTGTGAATAAATAAATAAAAATGGAAACCAAGCATAAGGGTAAGGAGTACATGCATAGTTGTGAGATGGAACTCCATTTGGACAAGATACCAGACTTTCCCTTCATAAACTGCCGCCATCTAATCTGACAAGAAATAACTTTATTTCAAGTATTTCAAATTTATTTCTAGAAATGTTAAAATAATATCTAACTATATTTTGTTTTAGCTCATTGAAAATTCTAATATAAGACATTAGGTAAGATTTATGAACTGGAAAGTTGCTAGTTCAAATTTCATTTGATCACAAAGTCTCTGGGTGGTCCCATTTCAAGATGAAAAATCATTCCACCATAGATTTCTTTGGAAGGAAATTTGGGGTGGTTGCTTCCAGAAGAATCAAAAGCTAGATGAATGTGAATACAACTAAATCTAACTACATTTATCTTCTCAAAGTTCTTTATTACTCAATTTTGAGTAGTATGTTTCTCATATTGTTCACTATGCATCTTCCATTTTTTTTTTTTTGGAATCATCCAGAATTAAGAAATATACTATCGGAAAAATCCAGTATTACTTTGCTAACAGTAATAAGATTGATATATTACTATATATTGTTCAATATGTTTAAAAAAATACTTGTGGCCAGTTAATTTACAGTTCCCTCCATTCAATGATTCTTCTACTAGATGACACTAGGATGATACCTGATTTTCTTTCTTTCATTTGTGCCCCTCCTCAAATGGTCTGAAAGATGGTAGCTGACCCAAGGCCATCCGCTGAAATGTATGGTTGAGTAGGAATAAAATGCATGATAGAAGAAACACATGTTTCTTATTTTATTATGTGGAATAGTATTTTAAGAAAACTACCATAGCAACCAAAGTAAATATTGTGAATGATTTCTCTAGTAATTTGGCAATTTATACAGATTTTGGACTTTTTACCAATATTTTCTCAACTTTCTTCTTGTGGTGGCATTAACAAAACACTAAGAAATTATAATGTACCAGCCTGATTTCTTGTTTTAAATTCCAGGTTTACCTACAAAGGAATGTCCAGGCTTGAATTCAAAGTTTTAAAAGGAAAGAAGGCAGTTAGCTTAGATTATGAATCAAGGTGGAGGAGGAAATAGACAATCCATTCCTATGACTGTTCAAGATTTGATATTGTCTGTGAATGTAGAAAAGTATTATAGGCAAGGAAAATGATCCCTTTGTTTTAACTTTGTTTATTATCTTTGTTAGTCCATTAAGATTCCCAGACTTGAACTGGGAAATTATTTTTATTATTATTACTAAGATTAGGTATTATATATTATAATAGATATTACATCTTTTCAAGATTTTGAAATTTTGACATCTGCAAAAAGTATGAATTAATAGCAAGGTGTTTACCTGGAATGTCCCAAAAATGATTTTATAGTAAGGAAATCTAAAGAAAAATAAACAACAAATATTTTATTCCTTTTTTATACTAATTTTATTAAAAATACAATTAGATAAAAATTAATGCAAACTAAATAAAAGAATGAAAAGAAAAAATGCAAAAAAGAAAAAATAGAAAAGAAAAAGGAAAGATATAAAAAGAATATAGTAAAGAAAAAGAAAAAAATTATAAGAAATTAATTCCCTTTTCATTACAAGTACAAAACAATTTAGTAACTCATCATCTTAAAATATATGATCTCTTCTTCCCATATATCTTATCTATAAAGAAATCTTATGGTGAATGGAATAATGCCTTCCATTATGATATGGGAACTTATCTGAGTAAGCAGACAGGGTTTTCTGTGGGTTGATCTCTGCTACCTGTGGCACAGACCCATGCTCCTTCTAGAATAGGAGAGGGTCAATGCTTCTTTGATGGAAAGGGTTATGGAAAGAAGCAGTTCTGGAGCCTCTCTTTAAAAAGTCATTTTTGATTAGGCTGATTTTAACAACTTTTGCCGGTGGAGGTTTGGAGAGAAGATTTTTGAGAAGATGAATCAGAGGATGTTAAGAAAATGAACTATCTAGATGTAGATGTAGTCCAGATTCAGAACCAGACATAAAATCGCTCTGGTAAATGATCTCTGTCAAGACTTTGACTGAGGAAATGTACCCCTCTTGGGTTCTTCTTGGCAGCATTCTTTACTATTGGCCATGGTATCCTTCTGCTCTACCTCTAAGAGTTTGGATTTGGGAGAATGCAATGATAATTTTCCTTCTGCCTGAGTAGGTGGGTCCAGGCAGGAATACTTGTGGTAAGAGGATTGTAGTCCTTGGTGGCTTCAATGTAGATGGTCATAGGGCTCTCCCTATGCTATTTAAAGTCTGTTTAAAACCACTGGAAGAAAACATCCATTTGTTTAGGTGCAGTGTCATCAACATGCCAACAACATTTCTTCTTTATTGCCATTCCAGACAGAACTAGAAATGCAGTAGAAATCCTGAACTGGTGTTTTAAGGGGGTTATGGGGTTGAGGAGAATCAAGCTCAGATTCAATGGGATTTGATATGGGAACTACCAGGCCATTCATAACATAAAAAAACAGTAAAGGTTACCTTGCCCAGCATGACGGACTCTAGGGTGTGGTGCTCATTCCATTTCCAAGCCGAAGAGCCAGCATTTGTCCAAGGATGCTTCCATGGTCATTTGGCTGGATGCTTTGTCCAAGGATGCTTCCATGGTCATGACCATATGCCAAAGGCGCATGGACACTGTTATCTTTCTCGCCAAAGTAGGCAGTACATATTCATCTACTCACATTTGCATGCTTTCAAAGTGTTAGGCTGGTAGGAGCTGAGCTGGAGAACAGGAGCTTGCCCTGTTGCATGGCAGTGCTGGGTCTCAATCTTGGGCCACTGACCTTCCAGCCGACCAGCCAAGCATTTCAAATGCTTGCACCACTGCACCTCCCCTCTTGTTTAACATTCCTCTGGTAATTAGTGAGATTATGCTGATGGAGGTGCTTATGATTTTGGGAATCCTTTTGGCTCTTGCTGATGGAAACTGACATGGTGACCAGAGACGGCTTTGCCCAGCATATCTCATATGCCAGTTATAGTCTAAATAGACAGTATTACTTGGTTAGATTACTGCAGTGGACCCTATATAGGACTGCCCCCAAAGGAAATTCTGTAGCTGTGGCTGATACAGAATACAGTGGCCAGACTAGTAGAAAAGGAAATACACTATTGCAGAGCAATATCTATTTTGAAGTTGCTGAATTGCACCTCAAACCCTCTAAGGAAAAGCACGAATTTCACATGCAGACATTGGAGAACTGATGATTCAGATGGAGTGGATTTACTGCCTTCATAAAATGAAACTGCAGATGCCAAATGTTAATTCAGTACAGATATTGTGTGTGTGTGTTTGTATTAAAATGTACCTACCTCCTATTCAAACAATCCAAACAGATATGATCCATTCAGATGGATGGATGTACACATCAGAATTCTTCAGCTACATTTTGCTAAACGGATCTATATTCATCCTATCCCAAAAAATCTTTAGGGGGAGAGAGGATGATAAAACTGTGGCAAAGAAATTTAAGTAGTACAGGACATAACAAGAGGATTAAAATGCCTTTTAAAGTGTACATACTTTACTTTGATTATTCAAAAATGAATACTTCATTTTTGGTTCACCACCTTTTCTGAAGTCAGGACTGACATGCCTGAGATCATCATTCCTCTTAGTTAGTTCTGGTCAGTTGAGTCTGAACTTATATTTCCAAATGATACTGTTTTGAATATTGAAAGATGACTCAGCTCCACCTATCTTTGATTCTTGTGATTATCTACCTGCCCAAATCAGGTTAATACCTGTTATCTGGCCTTAGGGTAATAAGAGGTGATCTGTGCTAAGGGGCCATCAAATATAAAATCTTCTATACTTGGAGTCAGTGAAGAAAGGTCACAAAGAAATCTTTTCTTAAATGTTGTCTTCTTTATAAGGAAAATAACTACCAGCTCATAAGGAGAACTATAGGACTTATCTCAGTAAAAAGGATTTTTTACTGAGCACCTCCATCACTTCGCACTAATTTGTCCCATTTCAAAATGTCCATAATCATTATGTTGATGGAAATTATTGCATGACCTTGACTTCTCCTGACATTAGTACAAACATTTTCTCCATTAAAAAGATCAGGCTATATTTTACCTGTTACTGGTTGAAATATGTGCCATTCAACTCCATTAAATTAAACAAATATTGGTTGTGTCAGCCATGCAAAGTTTAATGGTGCACTTAACTAATAGTAAAGCACAATCAAAATATCAATCGTATTCCTATAAAATGTATTCATAATGACTGAAGAGTGGACATCGGCTATGTCAGTGCAACTCTTCACCTCATTTTACCTTGCTCTTCAAATGCTTTTGTTTCTCTGAAGCAAATATATGGGATTTGGGAATGCATAATTAGAAGGCCTGACACCATTTCTCCCTATCAGCATCAGAATTAATACCAGAAATTCAAATTCAAAACTTAAGGTTGTCAAGAAAAACAAAGAATACAAGAGAGAAGAAGAAAGCAAAGAAATAAGGGTAGAGGTTTTTTAAAGGACATTTTATGAAGAAACAATTGATTTTTATGAACAGCAACACTTGTTGGCAGCCTGGGCAATTTGTTTTATATGTGGAGGTATCTGAGGAAAGATAAGACAGCTATGTACAGTCAGAACCTCGATCCTTATTAAAGAATTGTCTGACACATTATTATTGGGAGAAATCAGCTGTGCATGAGGAAGGAAGGAAGGAAGGAAGGAAGGAAGGAAGGAAGGAAGGAAGGAAGGAAGGAAGGAAGGAAGGAAGGAA
>JANHZU010001543.1:191047-204305 GCA_032468055.1 Acrochordus granulatus | reverse complement strand
AGTTCCGCGACGCTCTGGCCAAGCTCATCGACGACGACGGCGCCGACGAGGACGAGCTGGGCGGCGGCGGCGGCCCTGGCGGAGGCCCCGGCGGCGGGGGCGGCGGCCTGTACGGCGAGCTGCCCGAAGGCACCTCCATCACGGTGGACTCCAAGCGCTTCTTCTTCGACGTGGGCTGCAACAAGTACGGCGTCTTCCTGCGCGTCAGCGAGGTGAAGCCTTCCTACCGCAACGCCATCACCGTGCCCTACAAGGCCTGGGCCAAGTTTGGCGGCGCCTTCTGCCGTTACGCCGACGAGATGCGCGATATCCAGGAGCGCCAGCGGGACAAGCTCTACGACCGGCGCGCCGGACCGGCCGGACCAGGCAGCGGCAGCGGCGCAGGGGACGACTCCGATGGGGACGATGTGGACGACGACTGAGCCTCTCTCTCCTCTCCCCTCCCCGGCCGCCGTCGCCGCTCCACGGGGGGGCCTGCCATGGTCCGGGGAGGGGGGATCCTCGGGGAGTGGATGAAAATGGGTCGAAACCTGATCCCACGTTTCCTTCTCCTCGAGGAGAGGGAGAGAGCAAGCTTGGAGACCGCCTGCCGCCCTGCCTCCACCCACCGCTTCTGGAGCAGCCCCCGAATGTCCACCGTTTCTGGCCCTCTCATCCCCCCCCCGGATTTGTCCGTGCGTTGCCCAGCTTTAAGCTCCCCGGTTTGCCATCCACGCCTTGCCCTGCTCTGTAGAGAGGAATCCCAGTGACCTCAGTTAACCTCCATCCTGGCCCACTGTGGAGAAAAGGAGATCCTCTGCACCTCGATCCGCTTGAGCTTCCCGAGGCTTCTCATCTGCCCCAATGGCTGAAAAGTGTGTTTTTTCCTTTCTTTTTAATTTATTGGAGGGGGGAATGGGGAGAGAAATTCATCTGATCTCATCTCCCTTTCTCTCGGTGCCCTCCCCTCCCCTGCATTTGGGATCGTGTTCCTCCGCTCTCAAAACCAGCATTCTGGAGACTGTATGGCCACTGAGCACAGTTGGAAGGAAGGGAAAAAGCCGCGCAGCTGTCCAAATCTAGCAGCATAACAGGGCAAGTTGTAAAAATCAAGGATGGATGTAGCCCAATGTGGATGGGAAGATTGAAGCCCAAGGCAGATGGGAAAGTTGAAATGGACCAGGGGGGAGGGGAGGGGAGGCAGTAAAGATGTGGGGAGCAACTCTGATAATTTTCAGAAAGATAGCTGGAGAGAGGATGGAGCCTATGTCTGGACCAATGTCCACTTTTATTCTCCTTCCCCTCCTGAATTTTTACCCCTAAACTATAGGTGCCTGAACTGGAATTGAGATAAAATTATTCTAAAGTTGGCAGGTTCTAAAGGTCATAATAAGTCTTTTTTCTCCTTGGGGTCGGGTGGGGGTTTGCAAACAGGCAGGTTCAAGAGAAAAAAGGCATAAAGCACAAGGAATGCAGAGTGGACTAGTTGCTGGTCACTAAAGTTCTTCCCCTTCTCTCCAAATAAGGTGAAAGAGCAAAATGGCTTTAGGCGTTAGTAGGAAGTAAAAATTGGAGCTGTCTTTCTCTGGGCTGTTCAAAAGATGATCTTGTCCAATAGGTGAAATCTGTTCTGTTCTGTGGTTGAAGTGCAAAGCATTAAAATCTGGTAAAAGAAAAGAACGTGATGCTTCAAGTCTAAAAAAATTGAGAGGGAAATTGAAGGCTTCTTTCACCGTGCAAATAAGTGGACATGTTCTATGAAAATAGACACCAAGAACCTCAGGTCCAGAAGTCCAGCATCTGTTGTTATTTTAACAAGATTTTTTAACAACAAGAAGAGAACACAATCCATTTTCTTAGTACCTCACATTACGTTAACAGCAGTGGATTGTTCAGAGCAACGTCTGTCCTATGGAAGGTTCATGTTCATCATTAAAAAGGAGCAGAATCAAACCATGTTCTGTGACTATGAACACACCCTAGCAGCATTTTACCACCTTCAAATTTTACTATAGACTGGCTACTGCCTATTTGTCCAATTGTCTTTCCCAAGCAGAGTTGGGTCTCCCCACCCAAAGAATTGCCTCATCTATATTTTAAATGGATTCTTACCTAAAATGATATTTTTTTAAATGAATGAAGTCAGTCCTATTCCCTCTAAAAGTGTTTTTAGCTACATTATATACTAGCAACTTTGAACTGAATGGAAATTAATACCGTTCATTACAAAGTTTCAGGTATTGTTTGTGTGACATCTTAGAGGCAGGTAAAGCTTCCTCTACAATCTTTTTAAATTGTGCATGCCTGTCCTTTATTTGAGCTGCCTTTTTAATTTATTGCATACCCTTATTTACCTTGTTTTGGTATTGCTCTTCTCTATACTGTCTTTGTTTTGTATTTATTAGAAGGCAAACAGGCATATAAAAGGCATTTCCTCACTCAGTTGCTGCTGTAGTAAGGAAACGGGCTGGAATTTTTCTAAAAAAAAATTGGGTTTTGTATAAAGCTCAGCAAATGTCAGATTAGTTTATCACAAACATGATTGTTTCTTTTAAAAGCTGTTTCTTTATTCCATGTGTCCATGGTAGATCTCATTCATATTCTTTAAAACTTTCTTTCCATTTTTCTCCGTTGCAAAGAACTTGTTTCCTGAATTGTAATGGGAGCAATAGTATTTCTTGATGTTTTAATTACATCCATATACTTGTACTGTATTTTGTACTCTCCAAGGCAGCTGTTTTCAATAATGTCCTGCTGTATTTACCTATATATTTTTGTTCTATTGTGTTCAGTTCTTTGCTGCGGAGAACAATATTCACCCACAAAAATTTGGTGTACAAGTTTGGGAAACTGCAGCCTGGGTAGAATTGCAGAACATTCTGCTTAACTAATGAGAATTAAAGATAGCAACGAAAATTAAGGCTGCATATTGCTGTAACTCTTCAATTGACAACAGTGTATAATACTTGTATAGACCAACATTTTTGTTGCTTTAGTGGTAATGGATTCCCTCCCCCTCTCCTTTTTTATTTTTTTGTTGCTCAGCTGCCATGAGCCAGTTCTTGCAAAGATGCAGTACCTCTCCTTTTCAGGAGAACCTTTGGGGATTTTGTAGCTGAATTGTAGTAACTAGCCTTACCTTTGTATTACATGGTAGTGACAGGATTTTGACTGTCCTTGGCCAGTGGCTATATAAGCTATAATTAGCTGCCCAAAAAGTATGTGAAAGCAGACAGAAGCATATCAGTTGTTTAGCAAGGAGCATTGCCATATATGGTGTTGCCTTTGGCAACCAGGAAGAGGCTCCCAAAGTCATTATAGACCAACGAAACTGATATTGAGTATACCAAGTGATACACGACCCTCCAAGGTGTGTTAGTTAGGGTGACAATGCAAGATGTCAGTAGGATACTAAGGTGTTGGGCCTGCTTGTGCTCAAGTATAAATTCTAGGCTTTTTTAACTATTCCATAAATATTGAGACTATCATACTTAACTAAGCTGAGTTAATGCCCAGGATTCTTTCTAGCAAGAAATTAATTCTGGTGCCACAAGTCTTACGTAGATGCCACATATTTCAGTGAGGAAACCATTCCTTCTGCTTGTTGGAGAATGGGGAAGAGTTGCCTGAAATCCGTGTATTACCCTTCCCCTTGAAGAACTCTATAAATTTCTGGGCTTAAACAACAGTGGAGGCTTTAGATACTTTTCACATTCATTTGGGACTCTGAATTCTAGTAAGATGGCGCCTCCATTGTTTACAGCTAAACGTTAGAAATATTCCTCCTCCTCTGCCTTCCACCATCTCTGCTACCACCATCTTGCACAAACTATATCTGAACATATACATCCTGCTCTCTAAGTCTGGTAATTTGCCTCCGTGATTAGTTTCTGCAAATTGCAAATAAGCAACTTTGTGGCCTTTTGGATGAGCTACGATTTATGTGAGGCGATATTCAACCACATTAGGAAAACACATTACCCTGGATTCAATCCAACATGAGTGAACTTTAGTATTCCTCTTATATCCCTGTGCTTAAATGTCCATTTGAGTAACAAAAAGCTTCTCTATTCTTGGTGCTGCAGTCAACTCATATCTTGATCTCTTTCTGCAGCGATGTTGACATTGTGTTGGTGCATTTTACAAGCTGCTACATCCTGCATTCCTGTGATAAAATAGCTTGATCCCAATGAAGTTGGGGTTAAGCTGGGAAATGTTAGGTGTGTTGATTTAAGTGGCTTGTGAATTGCATTGTCATATTTTCATGTAGACTTTGTAAAGGGGGAAGATGGGTAACCTTTGTTTCTGGCATTTCTAGGTGGTGCATCTGCTGTACAAACAAAATGTAAATCTTGTATAGCACCAAAAATTGTAAATATGCGAGACATACAGGTATAAATGCCCATAGCTTTAGCTCACATCTAGTTATGGGCCATGTTCCTATTTCCATAGCTATCTGCTTCAGAGTATTGCAGGCCTAACAGAAGAGACTGATTCTTCTTTTCCTCAAAGAGAAAGCAATTACTGTTGCTTACCCTGGAATCCTCTTTGCACAAATCACAGATTTTTTTTTTAGTAAGATTTTAGCTTCTGCTTTAGTGTCTCTAAAATACAACTTATGATCCTGTCCTTGCTTGTACTTTCAGGATAATGGGCACAAGAGGCAGGTTATAATAAGCCCCTCATATTGAGTGGTCCCTTTGTTGACTGCACACTTCAGGTATTGGAATAGCTGAAGATGGTTTATGATTTACTCCCGTCATTTTTTTAAAAAGTGTAATATATTTGACTATACGAGACATCTGAAAAGTGACTAACTCAGGCTACTTTTCCCGAGTGAGGGTGGCAGTTTTGTGATTTTGGTAGAAAATTGTTCATTGCATAAACATGCTTGGACATCTCAAAGTTTTAATAGAAGGATGATGGTACTTTCTGATGCACAATTTAATCTCTCAGCAGATATTCTTTTTTTGTTTTTGTTTTTTAAAATGTGGCCTTGACTCTTCATAGGAGGGAAGAGAAACTTGCTTTCCTTATATGTAAGTGGCACTTTTTTGGCTTCAAAACTATTCTGATTCTGCAAGTTCTTCATAGATATGATATTGATATGCTTCCTTTTATAAGCAAGTGAAATGGTCAGTGTATTGAAATATGTTTGCTATGAATCCCATTTAGTTTTATAAAGGAACAGGAATGCCTGAGGCTAAAGATCTAAAACGTAAAGGACCATTATGCTCTTTTTTAATAGCAGTAATCATAATGATTTTTGAAGAAATGCAGTGTAGATCATTTTAGTTTTACTGAGCACAATAAAGGCAGATTTAATGGGTCTGTGTCAGATGCTTGTAATTTGGTTGAGGATTGGGGGTAGTTTGATGTGAATCCTTCCAGATATCTAGTAACTTCTCAAATGAAAAATCAAAGGAAGAGGACAAAGCAATTAAGTTTGCAAATATTTATTTGCAGATGGATGTTCCCATCTCTTTAAGTCAGTACAACTAAGAAGCAGTGGCAAATATATTTCTTGATTCTTTGTCCATGCTAATGAATCCATGGTGTAAATATATAATCTTTATAATAGCCTCTTCCCTTGTCCTGAAGTATAATCTATGGTAGTCTGATTCCAGGTCTGCAGAAGGCATTTAGAAGTGTTGCCTCTTGCTGGGTATTGCTGCTTCCAATAGTTTAGTGTCAGCAAAATTACAGTAGTTAAATGTTGTGCTTGAGCATTAACTGAATCATTTTGATTGTCTAATGAAATGACTTCTTAAATTTGCATAGTTGGGAATGATTTAATGGATTATAACTACAGATTACAGGAAAGTCTAGTTGAAGTGAAAGAATTCATAATCTCCACCCCATTCCCTTTTGCAGGTTCCAAGAAACCTCAGCTTTTGCACTTTGTAGCTTTTATAGCCATGAACAATTAAACATATACATCAAAATTATGTTTTGTTTTGATTTGGAGATAATGTGCCATTGGAGAGAAGAATGTAGCAAAAATCTAATCGCTGTCTCATGCAGGATTTTCACCAAAAGAAGTTTTAATATCTAAAGTAAACATTCAAACATCAGGATGTAACCATGGATTACTACCTCTTGTACTTGTCAAATCACAATTATCTGCAATGGTGCTAGATTAATTTCAACTTAAATATATTACATTGCTTCTCTGTTGTAATATATTGTAGAGTTGTTTTTTTCTTTTTAAGATTCCCTATTGTCTAGATGTTAAAACAACTATATTGTATAGTTGTAAAAAGAGAACAGTAACCAAATGGAGATTTATGACAGAACAACCACTTTTTATTATCTTTACCTTAGACTGGATTGTTCAGAAAGTAGCATGTCCTCTCAATATGTATGACAAGCTTCTTTGCAAGAGTGAGGAGGTTTTCAAAATAAATATGTAGCACAGAGGATTTCTGTTTGTCAAGAGAAAGAGCATAAGATAATACTCAGTGCCTATAATTCCAGTGAATATACTGAGAGATTTCTAGCGTCTGATTTTCAACATGAACTTTGTAATTGTGGAATTTCAGCCCAGCTATATAAATTTAATTCTGGAAAGGGGAATAAAACACAGACTCTGGGAGTACAATTCTGGCCAATGAGATTGCTCCCAGTGGTAGTTCCACCCTTCTTACTTTTCACACTTGTTATTGAAGGCTTTCTGTTGGACTACTAAGGAGAAGCATTAGTCCGCCAGCATGTTGACCTAACAAATAAGGAATATTGATGAATTCACTTTGATTTATTAGCTTGACATAGGATTAAAAGTGTTTTTGCTACTCTCTTTGCTCCAGCCCTCCATTTTAAAATTTGACAAGGAGATAATGCTTAGTTTCAGTATCTGCTAACAAAATTCTATCTCTGAAATTCTACATAAAGAAGGTTTCGTCTGCTTTGTCAAAGCCATTTGTAATATGCTGCTATGTAGCCTTAATATTGTTATGTATGTGTGTATGTATGTACGTACGTACACACACACACACACTTTTAAATACAATGTAAGTGGCCCACAGCTAAGAAGCAGTATGTTGTGATTTGTTGAAGGCCTTGTAAAAACACAGAAAAGCTGGCTCCTGCTTTGTGTAGCCAAGGTAGATTGTATTTAAACTTGCAGAAAGAAAACAATTTAAAACAGCGGTCAGTGCTCATCATTTTAATCTAGGTGAACGTCCAAGTCCAAATTTTAATTTCTTACCCTGTTCTTTTGTGTTGAAAGGCCTTCTGGTTCGAAAATTCCCATATTGGAATTTAAGTGGGATTTACAAGAAGAGTAGAACCTAATTTTTTTCTTTCTTCCAAGTTCCCTCTCTTAAAAAGTGGACATATTGCCCCATTGCGTTTCAGTTTAAGATGCTATTTGAAATGAATTCCTGCATGATCTAGCTTGTGCAGAATGTTTTAATATTTGAAGTTACCCACTTTTTTGCAGCAGATCACCTAGGAGGATGGGTGGCAAGTCTTTGGTAGATACCATCTATCAATGAAGCTGTTGTGTATTTTTTCTTTTGGCACTTTGGTCCCAGTATAAGTGAATAACGCTCCTCCCTGTTTGTTACAAATGGGCTAGTATTGTTGAAATTGGAGGCTCACCATTCCTAGTCTCTGGAACAGTTAGTGGAAGGATAATTCCACTATTATGTTTCTGCAAAAGAAGGGTTTTCTAACTGATCATCTGTGGATCTGGGTCTCCTCAGAGTTCTAGCAAGTGTAGTCGACAAAGCTAAGTACTCATCAGTTCTATATGAGAAAGCTTAGTGCCACTGGTTCTCCAATAGATGTACAAGCCAGGAAAAGCTGACTTGGAATAGATTCTCTAGTACTGAACATACAAAAATCAAATGAGCTTTGAGCAATGGCTGTTCTTGTGGTAAGGAGTTTATTTTTTGCTAATGTTATATTGCCAGTTCTGAAGTGCTGGCGGTCTTCCATGTTCTGCCAAGACCACTGGAACAAATGCTTTAGTTCTGATTTTTGAAATCTTTTTTGCAATTTAGTTGAGCAAACATTTGCACAGCGGGTGGAATTTGCAAGCACATGTTCTGTATTAGAACGATACTAACCTTTTTCCAAGGAAGGGGCTAATAATCAACTCATCCAAAATTTGGTCCCCTATAGTAATTAAATCTGTTGCTAAATGTTCTGCCAATGGGTTTCTCAAAACTAAAGGACAGGATAATAAAAAAAATGGCAAAGTTATGGGGATCACTATTGTCAGGGAGTGGAAATTTGCTGGGGTGAATGTATAATGTCAGAAAGTAAGCAAATAATTTAGTTTGATGTGGCATTAACAGAAACTTGTACAAGTGATAATTGATCATATACAAATGTAATCAGCCAACCCATATGTAAATATACACGTTTGTACATTGTATACATAGAAACAGATGTCTGTGTACATGTGTATGTATTTATAAAGTTGTTTCTCTGCTAGATGCAAAAGTAGCTCTAATTTTATATTATAATATATATATATACACACACACACAAAAGGCTCCCCTCTATAAATATATAAATGCTAGAAATTTGTAGTAATATAGGACTGATTTCATGAATATCTGCTGAGAGACCAAAAAGTTCACTTTTAAGTACCTTAATTAAAAAAGAAAGTTTATTCCTCTTGTTTATTTTTTTATTAAAATTTAAATGCACTTTAACTGGCAACCTACATACGCAGACCTAGCTGCATGGTGCAGTTTCAGACTTGGAAATGTTGTAAAAGTGCAGCACCCATTGAAAAGATCTATTCCTTTCTCACCTGCCAAGCAGAGCGCTGGAAATGAGTTGAAAACTGCAGGGTCTGAGCTGCCTGTTGTCTTGCTGCCCATTGGCTGAAGCTTAGATTCTGATTTCCCTGGGGGGCAGGGGGGCTAGCAGGACTGCTTTTTAAAGAGGCCGTTGTCAAATAGGCAGGTCCTGGATTTACCACTAGCTAACTAGCAAAAAAAAAATGTCCACATGACCTGAATAATTCCTCATGCTAGTTGAGCACTCCTTAAAATAGCAGGTTTTTGCAAATGGAGTTTTACAGTCTATATTTAAAAATTGTATGTTTGTAACAAATAAAAGTATGCAGAAAAGTGAATGAACCATCCTTGATCGTCTGCTTGTGTGTTTTGTTTTGTTTTTCTTGTAATGATGTGGGGTTAAGACTTCCATACTGGAAAATTGTGCACTTCACAACAAACAGCTGGAGGAGAATTGTGTGTGAGTAAATTGTGTGTTGCAAATTGAATCATTGCAGGTAAAATATTACCTGTTGGAACAAGTTTGAAAAAATATCCAAGTGGCGAGTAAACCAAATGCAGAAGGGCTCCCACAAAGCTTGTGCAGGAAGACAAAAGGGATGTGCCCCGTGTGTGGACGACTGCAGATAACTCCTGAATTACAGCCTTTGTGGGGTGGGAATGATTTCTTAACATTTCACTTGAGGAACAGAGAAGATTTTGTTTCTGGACTTGTTAGTGCTACCTTTTCCTGTATATAGTCAGGATTTCTGCCACACTGGTTGAGGATTTAAGAGTTGCAGCCCCAGCAGGCCTGGAGGATGCCAGCAATGTTTTTTTATTACTGTTATTCATGACCAGTGAACAACAGTTGCACAACAAATTGGCTTTGCATGTGCTAACTAATAGTTTATTGATTCAAGCCTAGTTCTAGTTCTAGATGTTTGCCATAAACTAGATTTACAAGCCATAGTGACTGGATGTATACAGTATCCTAATCTAAAACCCAATCACATTAGGGCTTAACAGAAAGTCGACCTCCAGTTTTAGGAATAAGTACAAAGTTGTAATTTTTCCATAGGGGACACTGAGTCTGAGAGAAGCTTGTTCCAGCCCATACAAATTCCAGCCTGGAATTTGAAAGCAAAATTTTTGGACATAATTGGCCTGCCAAAGCACATCATGTCTTGCTGTTAAAAAGTCTTTCTTGAGGCTAACTCAGCTCTTATCCAAGTTGGCAACAGTACAGAAGTAATTTGCCACTGTCTTCTTCCACGTTGTTTCTCGCAATTTCCAGCCTAACCTTGTGAACTCTTGATGCTTTGAGCCGATTTAACTTTTTCAAGATTAGCCAAGCCAGGCTGGTTCTAACATCTGTAGTGGAACTGCACATGCCCCAGTGGAGCTTTAGAGGTGGGTGTCCCAGATTGCTGTTGTGTCATTTTCATTACAAAATTGCCATAGGCCAAAAAAATCAGAAAAGGGTTGTTGGTTAGGTTTGGTTTTTGTTTAGCTTTTTTTCCTTTACAAAAACACACCTGTTAATGCGATTAGGTAGATATTCCAAATTTACATAATTGAACTTGCCAGTCTGGGGAATGATGAATCAATTTAATTCTTCATTATTTGAAAATATGCTGAATGAAATCCAGTCCAAATCCAAGAAATATTTGCATCTTGTATTTTACAGTAATTATATTTCTCCATCCCTATTTTTTAGAGGTTACTCAGCCTCTGGGTTAGTTATGGATCATACTAAAATTCCTGCTCCTTGTTTCTACCCAGGATTGCACAAAAATACAGTACAGTTTTAAGATATAAAAGTACAACACAGTTTTGGGGTACAAAAATATTGGGCACAGAACTGATTTTTTTTTATTTTAAAAAGCAAACCAAGTTTCTAGTGCACATGGCTACAAATATTATTTATTCATGAAATGTAGAACCCATATTTTGTCCAGGGAGCTCAATACAGCCTACATAGCATTCCTTTTGCCATATATTCTCCCAAAGTTTCTCAGAGGTTGGCTTCAAAGACAGACTGAATTTAAGGGAATGTCTTGAAATTACGTTTTTAAGGCAAGTGAAAAAAAAATTCTAATTATGGAAGATGGGCCTGTCGGTCCTTTTAGAAGTTATGAGGTCTTTCATTATTAGCAAACGAAACAAATCTCAACCTGCCTCAGGGTACCTCTGTGGCTTACAACTATGCGGCATTCTTGTGTAATTTGCCTTAAGCTCATGGAAGAAATGTGTGCTAGAAATCTGAAAATTTAAAAATAAAAGCTAACACTGCAGAACAAAATAGAACAGTATGTGAAAATGCTGAAAACTGCAAACTTAGGTCAGCTTGCATATCATGGGATTGTCCCTATACATATTTCTATGTATATGCAGCATTCACTGATTAAACCAATTTTTTTCAATCTCTTCCCCATTCTGTTCTCTAGCCTTCAGCCAAAATTTGCCGCTCTGCATTCCAGTTCCACATTTCAAATACTCGAAAATTTCTGATGGCGATCTCAGTGCAAAGAAACCAGCCCATAGTTTCAAAAGGAAATGTGGGAAGCCCCGGAGGTTGGCCACTATAGGGCATGAGCAGTCACACATGGACTTGGATCATCTTGGATTTATTATACAGTACTCCTCGACTTACGACGATTGTGATCAGAATTTCCATTGCTAAGCAAGAGGACTGTTAAGTGAATTCCCAATTTTATGACCTTTTTCACACAAATATGTGTGAGGTCCTTTGCTTCTAAGCAGTTCCACTCCCTAGCCATGCCCCCCCTCCTGTATCATGATCCCAGTGATAGGATTGATCTTGCTGCACTCCTTAAAACCTAATGTGGCTTTTTGTAGTTGGAAGTCATGGTTTCTGGGCTACTGTGTGGTATGAACTATTGATTGGGTTCACACAGACCCATTGTTAAAAAGTTACACCAAAAGATCTTACAACCGTGCATACCAAAATAGGACTTTGGATAATCACAAAACAATTGAAAACATATATGTGACTTTTAATTACCTGAGAGGATTGTTGTGGGGAAACTAAGAAAAGGAAGCAGTGTTAAGTATGTTTGCCACTTTCAGTTATTTATAAAAATAATAAAAGGTGGGATATAAACAAACAATAGTAAGGTTTAAAGTTGGTGCTTTCTTTTTCTTTTCTGATATTTACTTCCAAATGTTCTCATTATAAGCCTGAAAAATAGAAAATGCAAGCTTAAAATATTACTTAAATTAATTGCATATAAACCATTCTAAAACTACACACAAAATTTGATAGAAAAGATTTTAAAATCTACAGTATACAATAAAAAGACACATAAAATTCTAGAAGCGAAAAAGATCTGAAATTGTGTGAATTGTGAGATTCCAGTGTTATACAGCAAATGAGGCATTGGGTTCACATAATACACTGGCCTAAAAAACTTTTCAAAATAATTGATACTAATGAAAAACATGCAGTGAAATACCAGTACAGTATATTCATTATAGTAATAATTCTAAATTTATTTCAACAAGAATACCATGTGAAATTGACAAAGGAACAGAGCTCAATTTATTGTAAGAAATCTATTTCAACCATTTAATATCAAAATTGTCCATATATGAACTTTCCCTTCCAGCTTTTAGTCCAGTAATAAAACTATTGTCTTGCTTCTGATCCAGGGGGTTGTGAGAATACCAGTCCTGGAGTTCCTTGCTGGGTGAACCCAGACAATTGGTCTAATGGCATAAACTTGGTTAAATTAAGCATCTGTAAATGGATTGTGCAAACCCAAGTTTGCATTAGTCAGCCAACCAGGAGTAAAAAATCATGGATTAGTTTGCTAGGTGAACAAACCATGATTTAGTAAAAAAATATGAGAGATTTCTGTGGCGGTTTGCATGTTAATCTCCAAATGGTATTTAGCCAGACCAGAAATAGCGGTGATCACATCACACAGTAAGCTAAAGCAATGCCCATTATGGTTTCACATCCTGGTCTGCATGACACAAAACGCAAAGTGTCAGAGTGGTTGGGATAGGCTTGAGTCACTGTGGTTTAGTAAATTATGGTTTAGGGTTTAGAAAAGATTGTAATCAGAGCTGGTGTCCAACTACAGAGGTTTCTGGCTGGAAGCAAAGTGAACTTAAGAGTCTGGCTCCAACAACCCCATCCAGCAACGGGGGCTCCATCCTCACATGCTACACTAAAGTGCGGTAGGCTGAAAAGCTACAGCTGGCTGCGTTCACACAACACACTTTCAGCGTGCAGGGTGTACTTCATCGCGGATCAGCCTGTCCGGGGGCGACGGCCAGGGGACGGGAGCGGAGCCCGCCCTGCGGAGGGGGGCGCAGACTGGAATACCGAGGCAGGGGGGCGGCGGCGGTTCACAGGAGGGCGCGGGGCGATGAAGCTGCCTGCTCCGCTTTCAGTCCCTCGGCGGCGCGCATCGACCACGGCGCTGAAGCCTAGCGCACTGCGGGGGCGCTCTCCCCCCGCATGCAAAGAACCCTCGCACTCAAGGCGACGCTCATCCGGCCGAGGGAGCGCG
>JANHZU010001543.1:156384-190947 GCA_032468055.1 Acrochordus granulatus | reverse complement strand
TCTAGTGTTAATCTTTGTTTTAATCTCTGCTTATCTGGATGTTGATTTCTGTATTTTGGTCTTTTGGTTTCCTTTTGATTGTCTCTTTTGAATGGTATGTAGATGTTGTTTATCTCTATGTATCTGTTTACGGCTGATTGACAGCCCCACTCTTCTAGTACTTTTGATATTACTTAGTTTTGGTAATGAAATGTCTGCAAGAAAACACTTGTTAAAGATGGGGTGCCTGTGACTGCAAAACAAGCTGCACTCCAATGTCTATTAATGATATTGGTTATCATTAAAAATTTCCTCAGTCTAATGTACAAACAGGGAATATTCCTCACCAAATGGATCTCCTCTTTTTCTTTCCAATAACCATATAGGGAAAGAATTCTGGGAATTGTAGTCCCAACACATCTGGACAACAAATACCAAATTGTGATGGAATGTAGTCTGGAGTTGCAGAAGGGAGGGGCTCTTTCCCAGAGGGCAAGAGGTTGGAATGTCTGCTAGGCAGCAAGAGGGCAAAGGTAGATCCTCCTTAGCAATTCATAGAGTTCATCTAATAGTTATGCAAATAGTTGCTTTACTCTGTCAACAACAATAAAGGCGAACTAAGAAACTCCTCCAAAGTATCTCTACATGTTGTTTTTGGGCCTGACACAAATATGCATGTTCCATAATTTCCCATTGTATCATTGCCTTCCTAAGCCATACCAACAATATTATTTTTATTAAAAACCTGATACTTGTAGTTATTTCAATGTTTGTTTATTTAAAAATTTCCATGTCGCTCTTCAAAACCAAGTTTTCCCTAGAAATCTTACAACATACTACAATCACAAGATAATCTTTTGAAAATTAAAACTGTGTGTTTATATGTGTGTCTATGGTATTACTTGCCGTGCAATCAGTATCTAGCATATGGTTTGCTTCTGCAAAAGAAGAGGGAAAAAGATGGAGCTTGGACAATCGTGTGCTGGGTAGGGAAAAATGAGGAAGAATCACTTTCCTTTGGACAACTGAAAAGCAATGCAATCAGTGAAAGCTTCTGAAGAACTTTGTAGTCATCTGGACAAGATGAAAAGCATGCAATTAAAAGTAAATATAGCAAAGCCTTTCTCCTTAATTATACAGTAAGAGATTTGGAATTAACTAACCTGTGGATGCAATGATGTGACTGTAATCAGTCAACATTTAAAGTGCTTAGGAAAAATGGGAGAAAATGTTTTTTTAAAAAAGAAAACAATTCACAACAGCAAAAGTAACTTTCCAAGTGAGTATCAAGAGACAAAAAAATTGAGGGCCTGAAGCTCCCAGGGCATGAGCACACCTTCATGCCTCTTTCACCTTGATGCAGCCCCAGATAGCCCCAGAGAAGGATCATAGTCTTAAATGGGTAAATTCCAAAGATGTGTTTCCATGATTGTTAGCCGCCGAGAGTCTTCGGATTTCGGCGGCATATAAATTTAATAAATAAATAAAAATACATAAATAAAATTACTCCGTTGAAAATATCTTCTGCATTTTCTCAGCGCATTCTTCAGTTGGATGGAAAAAGACTTTTTTCTCCAAGAGTGAAGTGTGAATTCTTGCACTTTCTTACTTGTGAGTCCTTGATTGAATGACATCTCTAGGGCTGTCTGGCAGGGAGAGGGTGAAAAAAGGCAACATGGCAGTCATCACTATGTGGTCAAAGTCCCATTCCTTTTTTATGGGGGTTGTGCAATCCCTATAAAAATAACCTGGGTCCTCAATCTCTTGGTTGTAGCTTCCATTTTTGAGCTCCTATGGATGCCCCTAAAATATTTCTGATATTTATGATATTCTGCTGCCTTCCTGGCTTCCCAGGATTTCCTATCATGAAGGAACTTTTTCCTTGTATTTCTTTTTCATATCCATAATCAGAGAAGAGATTTATTAACAAAAAATAAAACAACAGTAACATTTCCTCTGCTTTGTAGCAAGAATGAAATTTCAAAAAACAAACATTAAAATAAATTATAAAATCATTCTGCAAATGAAATTAAAAAAAAACAGAAACCCTTTTGTGAAGGGAAAACTTCACAATTGGACCAAAATGGCACAAGTGACTCTGGTGCCATTTTGGTCCAATTCCAGAGGAAGCATGGCTAAGTCCTACATTTGAGTTATATGGGAAGGGGGCAGAAAAACCTACTCCCCACCTTTGCTTATCACATCAAGATGATGGAAGTTTAAGTGAAGTTTTTTTGGCTCATTGCACTATCAGTCATACATGAAGCCAAATAGCGTAATTGTAGCTGATCGTACACATTTGGTATCTATAGAGATTCACACAAAGAAACGAGTGCCGTCTCGTCACGAGTTATCGATGAATACTGATCACTGTGCTAAAAACAATTTCTTGTTTTATTTTCTGTATCTGCCATAGGCTGAAGCCTTAGGCAAAGAAATCCACACTTCAAAGAAATGCTCCTATAAAGGGAGTTATCCCCAAAGTTTCTTTTTGGTCTAATGGAATGGGGGTACTGCAGGCCCCATCAGCCAAGGAATGTTGTAAATCATACAGTAACTCACTTTTTCCAAGTCTTTGGAAAAACTTCAAAGTCCATAACTTTGAATCACAGTTAAAGAAACAGTTGTAAGTTGAGGTCTACCTGTACTGCTACCTTCAGAGCTCAGGATGGCCCTGACCCTGTTAGGCTTTCATAAGACTCTAAAGACCCAGCTATGTGCATGAGCTTGGGATCCGAAAATGGTAGAGGTCCCATTACCTGTTTTCGCTGTTAATTTTTTATGTAATTGCAGTATTATAATAATTCTCAGTTGCCTATATATATAATTTGTAACCGTTTTTGTGTTTATATGGCTTTAATTGTTGTGATTTTGTTCACCACCCAAAGTCAAATGGATTGAGATGGGCTATACAAATGGAATGAATGAATGAATGCAGTTTTTAGTTATTGCAGCTGAAGAGGAAAACTGCAGAAGAGCAAAGCTGGTTAGAAACAGACAAGGGCCTTGCCCCTTCAGCCAAATAATCTGTTTCAGCCCTAGTAAAATCTGAGTTTATAACCATATCATCTTGCTATGGATTGCCAAAGATGCTATAGATCTGCAAAGTTACTACAGGGGTTGATCCATGTTAGACTTATCCCTGTTGGCCTTCTCCACTGATGTCTGAAGGCAATGAAGTAGACCTGTTGACTGAAGGCGGTCTGCTTTCGCAAAAGTATGTAATGTTTTAAATGACACCAAGTTGAAAAGAAAACCTTATCAGTGAAGCTACAGCAATAAAATTAAATAAAAAGCTTTAACTGACTGCCTCAACTGAAGGAATATATGAAGACATCTCATAAAAATAAGATCTAATAAGATTTAGTCAAGTCATATGATGGGTTATGATAGATATCCTCCACCTCTTATCCCTGCCAACTTTCATCTCACTAAATTACACTATTACAAAGGAATGATTTTTTTTTCCTCCTCAAGAAGATTATTAGATTGAATCTAATTGTGGATTTAAGAGAATGTGGTTAAACTCTTGGCTTAACTCCATCAAAACCAACAGAGTTAAAATGCCAAGAGAGTATTTTGCTCAGCACATCTAAGTTTGTAACAATTAAACATATTATTTTTGGATGTGAGCACTTCCCTGGATTGTAAAATGTCAACAATAATTAGTTATTTAAACAGACACTAATCTTTTAGAAGCCTTTCTCAGAATATTTCAGCATGAAATACATCCTTTGGGTTTTTTAAAAAATGACACAGAGATACGCGTTTATTAGACATGAAGCATAAATCAGGGCACAGCATAATTTTTCAGTGCCTGCAAAAGCGTGGAGTGAAAGAAGAACACAAGAATGAAAAATGCCTTTTGAATATCATTTGGGTCATGCTCCCTTTTCCCTGAATTATAGGAGGTTTCAGGAGAGCTTCAGAACATCAATCTGATTACTCAGCCTTTATTGACCACTTTGTATGTAAAATACATGGCCCAGTTGCCTGGATGATGATGATGCAAGTGGTAAGCAACCGAGGTGAATAGCCAACAATTCTTGCTTTACTCTTTCGACTTCTCAACTCACCACCGGTTGAGGTGAGCCAGTTACCTAAATGCCCCAAATGTCCCGCTTTGGTGATCCTCTCACTGACATTCAGTGATTTTAGGCAAATTGCATCAGAGCAAAAGGCATCCTGTGCAGGTCATAAAATGAAAGAATGGAATTCTCCGCCTTCAGGTGCGAGAGATGATCGTAAAGTAGGGCTTTGTTCGGGTCGAGGGCAAAAAGGTCTTCTCTAAAATGCGAGAGTGCAAACCTCGCGGCGGTTTGCAAACTCTGTAAGCCTTACAAATCCTTCCCCAGATCAAGTAGCGGCTGCGGAAAGGGTGTGGCTGCTATAAAGAGTGATGGATGGGAACTGCCTGAATCCACCCACCTGCTCCCAAGCCCCTTTTTGCCTTCAACTGCCAAGCTCGGCGCACATCTTGATTTCCCAAATTATTAATAGTGTGAGTCTTAGCAAATAATGAAGCATGCAAACACGGTGCATGGAGCTTCCTTTAGAGGCTTGACTGACCATCATGGGTCTCAGAAGACTGACTTAACTGGGCTTCTGGTACGATCCAACAGGGCTCTTGTTAATTGCGATGAATAACAAGCTGGCATTCTGACACTGATATAAATGAAATGAAGGTGTGCATTTCACAGACAGACAGACAACAGACAGACAGACAGACAGACAGACAGACAGACAGACAGACAGACAGACAGACAGACAGACAGATAGATAGATAGATAGATAGATAGATAGATAGATAGATAGATAGATGATAGATAGATAGATCGATCGATCAGACAGTGGCTTGTTTTCATTAATCAAGCATTTGGGTTTCCTGCTAACTAACTCAGCCACTAATCCATTATATTTTTACCTTAACATGATGTGTAATCCCAATTACTATTTATTTATTAGATTTCTATCCCTTTATTTAAACAAACTTACCCTGGCATATCTGTAATTAAACCGTCTTCTTCTCTATCCTTCCATCTTTCCCAGCATGACAGCCTTCTCTAGAGAGCTGGATTTTCACACACGATATCTCAGATAGGATAATTTGAGCCTGATCATTTGTGCCTGGAATGAGAACTTTGGGTTGGTTTGTTCAATGAGCCACTGGTTTGTTTTCTTGGCTGTTCATGGTCTTCTCAGGAGTCTTCTCCAACATCATAGTTCAAAGACATCAATGCTCTTCCTTTCTTTCAATTTTCACTTCTATAGAGTGATACAGGGAATACCATGGCTTGAACAGTTCTGATCTTTGTAGGGACAGACACATCATGGCATCCAAATATCTTTTCCAAGGCTTTCATGGCTACACTATCAAATGCAAGTATGAAACAGATTACTAACCCACTTTCTGGGTTTGTATATTGCATCAGATAGAAACCAACTCAACAGGTGAGTTCTCAAAACATAGCTAAGCCATAGCAAACAAGTACCCAAAAGAAGATTAAAGCTAACCTAATTTGGCATATTATGCAAATATACCTGTTTGAATGGACTTGGCTAATGTGGCTTTGGTGTTATAATCCCCACACCTGCCTTCCCCACCCAGGGGCCTTCCAGTTGTCTATTAATTTGTTAAATTATTCTTCTGCCTTTCCTTCAGGAACTTAAGGTGAGGTTTGTATTCTCCCTCCTCCTATTTTCCCCACCACAACTCTGTAAGATAGGCTTTGCTTAAAACATTCATAAACTTAATTTGGAAGGCTGAATTCACAGCCTTCTCAGATCCTAGTGCCCTCCAAATATATTGAATTTTGTCTCCAAAGATCCCCAACCCTTCCAGGATAAGTTCCTCACCGTAAGTTCCTGAAGGAAAGGATCCAGCCAATAGTGACTCAGATCTAATTGCAGACTCTTAGCAACATATTTAGGAACAGTAGCTTCCTGGGAAGGTTGTCCAGAAGCTATGACAGAGAAAGTCAAACTTGAGTACAAATACATCTGCTGCTGCTTTGGCTTGAAACTCAGCATGAAAAAAAAAACTTAAGATAATGGCATCCGGTCCCATCACTTCCTGGCAAATAGAAGGGAAAGAAATGGAAGCAGTGGCAGGTTTCACCTTCCTGGGCTCCAGAATCACTGCAGATGGTGACTGCAGCCATGAAATCAAAAGACGCTTGCTCCTTGGGGGGGGAAGCCATGGCGAACCTAGACAGTGTAGTAAGAAGCAGAGACATCCCCTTGCCGACAAAGGTAATGTATGGCTGTGAGAGCTGGGCCATAAGGAAGGCTGAGCATCGAAGAATTGATGCCTTCGAATTGTGGCGCTGGAGAAGACTCTTGAGGGTCCCTTGTACAGCAAGGAGGTCAAACCAGTCAATCCTACAGGAAATCAGCCCTGATTGCTCATCGGAGGGACAGATATTGAAACTGAAGCTCAAGTACTTTGGCCACATAATATGCAGAGAGGACTCATTTGAAGACTGTGATGCTGGGAAGGACTGAAGGGAAGAGGAGAAGGGGACGGCGGAGGATGAGATGGATGGACGGCACAGTCAGCGTGATGGGCATGGGCTTGGGAGGACTCTGCGAGGCAGGGGGGGGCTCCTGGTGTAATGCAGTCCATGGGGTTGCGAAGAGTCGGGCACGACTGACTGAACAACAAAAAGTGTGATTTTATATTCCCAATATTATTTTCACTATTTATCTGTTTCTCACATCAAAGTCTTCTGCGTGGATATATTTTTGAGTCAGCACTGACTCCTGGAAACTGCCTGGCTGAGTCCCTGTAGTTTGCTTGGCAAGGTTTTGGAAGGGATTTGCAGTGGCCTCCTTCTTCCTGAGGCTGGGTGTTAGCCCTACAAGGTAGACCAGACAAGAAGCAGAAACAGGAGTACTAGCTATCTTTAGTGTAAGTTGCATTATCAGAATCTTGCAAGGCTGAGAGTATTTCTCCCTCCTCTCCTTTTATTCTCCAGAAAACTAGGGAGGGGACCTGATTCTGAGATTTTCCCACATCCCTTTCCCTTCTGTGGGTTGAGCTATCTTTTGCATCAAAGCTGTCTTGGCTGCAGCTATCAAGAGAAGGGACTGGCCCAGGATCACCCCGCTGGCTTTATGCGAAAGGTAGGACTAGAACTCACAGTCTTCAGTTTTTAGCCTGGTGCCTTAACCACAACACCAAATTCTCAATCTTTCATAGATACTTAAAATGCCGGAGGGCAGAATATTAGGTTGACACACACTCCTACACACACACACACACACCTAGTTTTCTCCTCCCTGCATCCTTGCCTGCCTGCCTTCCTTTTGAATGAAAGTCTCAGTCCCATTTTGTCTAACGGCTAGCTGGTATATTCTGGGAATATCTTAAAGTTGCTAAATTTGAGGAAACACTGCCCCCTTCAACTTCTACGGATCCAGAGTATATGATTAGTTCACAGTTCCTGGGTGTGCAGAATCAGATTCACTGAGCAAGCCATGGTTATTTTAAACATTGAGTCAGTATGTTGTGTATATGATGTACTTTGTCTCTTGCAGCTCTGAGAGGCTAAAATTGGTTTTTATTATGAAATGCCATTGAAAGCAACAGTGAATATATCATCTAGCTATCTTTCCAAAGCAGAAATAGAAGACAAGAAGTACAGATAAAATTAGAATTCAAATGTACTCTGGGTCCCTGTTCCCTTGAATTCTTATTTGTGCAGTTACCCATTTCTCAATCTAATCATGCAATGGAATCTAATCTGTGGAATCATGTGAATTAATATGTTGATTAATCTTTAACAGGCCTCTTTGCTGGAGGAGTGCTATGAAGATAAAATGGGATTAGAACAGTTCCTGTAGGGAAGGAAGGATACAAGTAGCACTATTTTAAACCACAATGGAAACCTGATTGGGGAAAAGAATTCTAAATACTAGCTTGCTTCCGTTCAGAGATCCACACTGATTTTATTTTTTTGCTTTCTACGCTTGCCTTCCCTCCTCACTCTTATTATTTTTCCTAAAGAATATTATTGGTGATAGTGCTTTGCATATTTTTTTCTGAAAATCTTTTCAGGGAGGCATGATGAAGCCTTCCCTTCCCTTCAGCAACAGTTCCCGGTCAAAAGTTGATCCTAACTGCCAGAGGTCAAAAATTGCAAATTAGATGCATCACTGCTTTTCAGGACCGAAAAATCTGTGCTTCAGCCTCCAAGGCTTCCTGCTTTTAATAGTAAAAGTTAAGCAGCTTCCTTCTGACTAAGGCAGGAAACACAGCAACCCCTTGCCAAGAAGATCTCCACTGTGAACCCATCTGGATGGGTGAGAGAGAGGCAGGGGAAGGGCATTGTCTTGTGCATTGTTCGAGGCAATTGAGCCTGGCTGTGTTCAGATTTCTCCTCTCCTCTCCAAACAAGCTGCTCCCCAGATCTGCAGCGCTGATTTGCGCAATCTGTTTTGCTAGCTGGGGGAATAGAAGCTTCGCCTTGTCCTTCAGCTGCAGCCGGGAGCATGCCCAGAACAGGCTCAGAGCTTCGGAAAGGCAGCCGAGGCGGCTTCCCCTCCCTACTGGTGTCCTCAGTTGCCCTCCAATGCGTTTCCATCTGTTCTCAGCCTTTCCCATGCACCAAAAGAGAAAGATTAATGGACACAATCAATGCAGGCCCTGAATGCTAGGTCACCACGCCGTTTTAGATATACCTACAGGCTGCTGGGAATTGTGGCCAGGTAGTGGGTAGACTTGGGGCTGCATCACGTTGACGTTATGTGTTTTCATCAGAGGCAAACTTCTTTTTAATTTTGGGACTCTTCCTTCCAGGATCAATCAGTCCTTGACTTATAGCCATTCGTTTAGCGACCATTCACAGTTGGAATTGCACTGAAAAAAGTGACTTACAGCTGATCCTTGCACTTACAACTGTTGCAGGGTCCCCACAGTTCATATGATCAAAATTCGGGTGCATGGCAACTGGCATGTATTTACAAAGGTTGCAGCGTCCTGGGGACACGTGACTGCCATCTGCAACCTTCCCAGCCAGATTCCAACAAGCAAAGTCAATAGGGAAGCTGGCTTTGCGTAAACTCATGATTCATTTAACTGCAGTGATTTGCTCAACAACATAGCAAAAAAGTTGCAAAATTGGCCACAACTCACTTAACAACCTCCTTGCTTAGCAATGGAAATTCTTAGGTTGAGAACTACCTGAAATAAATAAACCAAGGGCTTAAAACATTGATGCATGTTTGCAGGCTTGATGGACAATCTGCTCGGGCTGGCCAGGTTCCTCCCACCAGTATTTCTAAAAATGACCTGTTGCTGGGAGTTGTATGGCTTCTGGAATCCTTTTTTTTTACCTTAAAGGTGGGGGGTCAAAACTTTGGGTATCTATGTTAGGCTTGAAAGATCAGGCTCAGATGGTTCAGTTCTAATCTTAAGGTTTATTGAAGTCCCAAGGTCACAAGAATTTCTCCAACTACCAGCCTATCACCTGCTCTCCCCAGATAAGGCTAACAGTCCTCATGAGGGGTTGGACCTTTGGCGCTTGTGTGTGCATAGTGACTCTAAGCTGATCCTCCTCTTAATCTCCCTTCCTTCTCCCACAATCCATTAGGGTTACAGTTTGCCCCAAATGATGTTTTGAGGGCAGCTGTTCAATAAATTCCCTCCCTCTCTCAATTTTGCAGACAAGTATTGTTTATACAAATTTAACAAAATGCACCTCCTGCCCAGATCACTTTATCTTCAATACAGCATGCAAAGGCAACTTGTCTTATTGCTTCTGCATCACAGTTGGTACTAAAATGTGCAACTGCATTGAAGCAACAACGCAATATTATTCCCCCCGCAATCTCCTATTCTTCCATCAAGTTCCCTTGCCTACAGTCAGGGTCATGCAGAGCTCAATAGGTATAGCATACCCTCCTTAATTAATTTATTTCTTACAACAGCCTTTTCTCTTTTGCAGAGAACCTTGGCACATCTTTTATTTCATTTTATTAATTTGTTTATAGCAGTAAGTGTTCCTCCTTCTGCTAGAAGAGACCTCCAGGCTACTAAATACGCTGCATGCAGAAGTGCGGTCAAATTCAATAATTATAATACAAAACAGCAATTAAAAATAAGGCAGAGAAAACAGCACTGGCAGCAAAACAGAAACCCAGATCCAATTAAAAAGCCAGAAAACAAGCACTTAGAAAGTTGCTTAATAGGGTAGGCCAGAAGAAACACAAAGAGTGCATGGCTCTTAATGCACAAGGAGTCTCTGGACACTTGAGACAGAAGTTGAACATTGTGTCCCGTTGCACTGATGCTTGCCGGCTTGGAAACTTGTAGAAGCCATGAGATGGGGCAAGTGACATAATTTGCTGGGATGACATCATTTGTGTCATTTGCATGTTTGACATTGTTGTGTGTGAAACATAATTGTGGCTTGCCCTGGACATCTATGAGAGCAGCTTTTGCCACTAATACGGTTCTTCAGAAGAGCATTTTAACTGTTTGTTAGATTTAGATTCTGCCTTTCTTTCAGGAGCTTAAGGTCATGCATATGGTACCCTCTCTTATTTTTTAATCCCCAAAACAACCCTGTGAAGTAGCTTCAACCGAGAGACTGGCCCAGAGACAACCGGGAATATTCTGTGGCTCAGGGAGACTTGAACCTGGATCTCTTCACTCCTCACTCCTAGTCTAGCACTCTAATGTTATTTCTTTCTTACACGAGGGGTGTTTAAGCTTGTAACTAAGAGGTATGGACTTCAACTATGCTGGCTGAGGAATTCTGGGAGCTGAAGTCCATGCATCTTAAAGTTGCCAAGGTGGGACATGCCTGCGCTACATTATACCGTTGACATTAGAACTCTGCTTAATGTATTTATTGTGTTAATATTCTAATTCAACTCTAAGAAAGTCAAGCTGTCATTTTCCCATTTATTCTCATAAGAAGCCACAACCTGTAAAGTTAGTTAGACCCTTCAGAGTGCATTGTGGTAGAATGGATGTTCAAAACTAGAGTTGGACCACGTCCACCATGATTGACGGGGAAGGATGGTGCTTTATGATCCCCACGTTTCTGAAGGGCCCCATAGTCTATTACTTGAATGGTTTTGGAGTGGCTGTGTTCATACAACACATCGCTGTTGAATGGTGCAAAATCAGCAATTCAGGAAAATTAATTAACCATTTTCTGGTTCTCACAGTCATAAAGTAAACCAATGGGTTGAGTTGGCTCAACAGATGAATCCATCAAAATGACTGCCCTTATGCAATTGAAGAGTGACTGTGCAAAGGCCCAAAAGATCATTCTCTTCAGCTCATAAAAAACTAGCAGGACAGGAAAAAGAGGTCTATTTTTCCACATTCAAAGAGTTTTATGGAGTAGATTTAATCAGGCGTTTATGTCAGCTGCAACTTGAAAGGGTAAAGTCCTAGGAGAAATGTTGCTGATGAATTCTTGTTCTGTAGTAAGTGACTCTCCAATCTTCCTCCCCCATTTATGAATTCTCAAATGTATATTTTTATTTATTGGGCTATTTATTAAAAATGCTATTGTTTTCCCAGCAAATAATCACATGCATGCCCCCAAATGGTCTCCATTAACAGCTTTTATATTCTCACCCCTAAATCTTCTGACATGTAAATTAGTGTATTCCTGATGCTTTGATGTCTCCTGTTTGGAAAGATACTATTTTTTTAGGAGACTCCTTGGTTTTTGCAGATGCTCATGTTTCTCTGAATTATGTACGGTACTTATGGCTGAGAAATGAAGATAATGGAAATGGATTGTCCACACGTTTATGACTGCCAAAAAGTTGATTTTGCAAGATTGGATACGACATTCTTTGTCAATTATTCAACCATCTTAAGAACTTGCTTCTCTTTCTTTACCTGAACAAGCATTTTATCGCTCCAAATCCTACAGTATTTGGAGGACTATTTGAAATAGTAGATATGCTAATTTATATGATTAGATGCTTCTTTCCCTATTATTTACCTTTACTTATTTCACATAACAGCTAGCTTTGATTAGTATATTAGTTGTATCTTTTCATGTGTTTGTTCCTTTCTTTCCTAATTTTCATTATTATGCATGCAGAATAAAATAAATATTTTTAAATTGTATCCAATGTAGTGCTAACCCAGGCAGCTCTACAGCTGTTGCAATTCTGTTTTTGCTCATTCTTATTCTGCTAGAAAACCTGTTCAAAAAAAGATGACCAGCTGTGCCCATCAAGATCTGGTGAAGGAAAAGACTGTGGTAGGAATTCTCTCTCCTGCCCCTAATCTTGGCAGCTGCATTTGTCCCACACTTTTCTGAATTAACTCGTTTGCTTGGGTCTTACAAGACACTGAGCCATAAATTAACCAAGAGTTGGGGTTTTATAGCAAAGCAAACCAAGCTAATAGTCTCCTGGTGAGCTTCTATAGCTGAAGGCGACCCCAAATTTGGTTTAATTGGTGATTCAACATTGGCAGCATTTTTTCAGCCTCAGCTACTTCACAAGTTATGACATTGCATTAATATTGTGGTGATAAGTACTGGGGAGTGCACTATCAGCCAAGGAAATGCTACAGTATTTACTGTAAAGTGCTGGGGGCCAATCTATTGCTCATCAGATCTTCCCCTAGTCTAAGTTCATGCCTGAGTGGCTTCCTTGATTTCCAAGCCTTGGACTTGTCCACTCACCTCTGTGAAATCACGATAGTGCCCAGAAGCAGATTCCTCTGTCTCCTACCTACTCTGGACTCCAAGTTAGGCTCACAGCTGGGGAAATTTCTGCCTACTCATTTGCAATAATTGCTGGAAAACGATTCAATTGGCTTCTCTGAGTGCTGGTCCTTGTTGTTCGTGGACAAAGAGTGCCATCTGGTGATGAATCCAAGGGGCTGCTGAGCATTTGTGCCTTGATTTGAGAAGTGGAGCTTAACACAAATTAAGTTAATTTGATTCCATGAAAACAGCACAAATTAAGAGTGGGAAGGTAGTCATTGATGTGCATTGTCCAGAGAAGGGTTTAGAAGTTACTTAGGAGTCTAGCAGGGCACAGTGTGGATTCTCTCGTCCTTGTACCTTTCCCTATATGGATGTTTGTATACTTTCAGCAAATGTGGTCCATAAATGAGAGTTTATTTTTGAAATTTTTATTTATTCATTTAAAAAATACATATAGGTGCAGATCTTATAACCAGCTCTGGGCAGCTCCCAATCAGTTGATGATTTAGCATGAAGTATTAGGCCATCTAGTGTTCCTCAACACATAATCATGCCAGCCACATGACCATGGAAGCATCTTCGGACAACACTGGCTCCCTCGGCTGTGGATCGGAGATGAGCACCACCCCTAGAGTCAGACACGACTGTCAGGGGAAAGCTTTGCCTTCTTTTTACTTTATAATGCCATCTAACCGTGCTTTATTTACCAAACTAATAAAAAACGCAGGTACATGTTCTGTGTGAATCCAGCTGCAGAGGTATGTAGCTGATGCATACATTTAGCCCCATTTCTCAAAATGTATTGAATCAGAAATAACCTGATAGCCCCATTTCCGACTAACAACTTTTATTAAAAAGCATAAGGTTTCATAAACTAATTTTAATAAAAGGTGTCAGTCTGAAAATGGTTACCAGACTCTTTCCAGGTTTGGACTAGCATAGACTAACACAGATCTCTTCTCACAATGCCCACAGTGTCCCTTAGAAACCAATACAAGGTCAAAATTTGGAAACTTTTAGCTGTTCTGGTTCTTTTGGATGGCATAAACCAATTGTACATCTATTTGTGCTTGTTTTCTGTCTTCCCAGAGGATTGTAACAACCAATATTTAAAAAGTTGTAAAGCAGCTGCGGAGATTTGTGAGGAAGTAGTAAGAATTATGAGCACTATACCTTCTCTTGTGGGTTTTTCCTCCCTGTTTCAAATGATAGAACCAATCCCCATCACAGCCATCATCCCTTAAAACAGAACAAGAAGAGCATTTATTTTTAACACAATTTGTTTTGAAATATATCTCTATTGTCACTCTCTTGCAATATCAAAGTCCCTTCTTGCAAAGGGCATATCTTGGCTTCTTGTACACTACAGGCTTGATCAGGTTAGCTAAAAAGCTACTGACTAGGTTTGCATGAATGCTCATCTTAGGGAGAGATTCAGCATGTGTGAACACAGCCCTTTGAAATGAATGCATGCAGTAAAAAAAGTGTGCAGTGCATTGTGCAAACATAATCACTGTCTTATTTCCACTCTTCAATAAAAATTCTCACTGAAGAGAAAGGATGAAAGGTTGTGGGATGTACAACATTATCCCAAAGGTCTTTTTTGATTTCTGCTTTTTAATCAGAATTGATCCTGCTTTCTGTCACTTGGAATGTAGGCATTTCCATGGGACGGGAAGCAAATGATGCTGTGTGCCTCATAAGTCAAAATGAAACCCATTTTGTACTACTTGTCCATTGAGATGAATTGCGTAAGCCACGTTATTTTTGCTGTGACATGAGGGACATTATGTCACTGTGTCTTCTTGTATCGTAGACTTATTTATTTTTATCCCTCCATTACTTTTTAAGTAACTCAAGGCAGCAAACATACCTAATACTCCTTCCTCCTCCTATTTCCCCACAATAACAACCCTGTGAGGTGAGTTGGGCAGAAAGAGTGAATGGCCAAAGGTCACTCAGCCAGATTTCATGCCTAAAATGGGACTAGAATTCACTGTCTCTTGGTTTCTAGGCCAGCATCTTAACTACTACACCAAACTGGCTCTCTTATGATGGAATCTGTGCTGGCTTTGTGATCTTTTCAGTTCCTTCCCAACTCGTGATATACAAAGGCTTCTCAGCCTCTTTGTAAACATCACCCAGGAGTAAATGAGTTCCAATCAGAAGAATGAACATCTAAGAAGATGGTTGTATTTTGCTGTCTCTTCCACTTAGCCATGAGAAATCCAGAGCAGGTCCAGTGGCTCCAAGCTGTTTTTTGGGGAAGCAGTCATCTCCGGCTGTAAAAGAGGGATCTCCATACATTCTTCACCATAGATCTCAATTTTGATCTTCAGGCTTCCATCTTGCTGAGCAAGGTTGGCAGTCAAAACAAGGATGCTCCTGGTTAAAAGACATCAAGAACAGAGTGCCTTAGCACTTGGATGTGTGAAACCAGTCTTCTTCAACCTGGTGTCCTCTGGATGTGCAGCTATGGCTCCCAAGATTCCCAACCAGAATGGTCTTGCTCAGAGTTTTTGGAGCTATGCTCTTATCTCAACTAGAGGATACCAGATTGAGAACTCTGTTCTAAGACATACCTTGCCTGAACTCCTACGATAATTCAGAGCCTTCTTGAATCATTTTGGAGATGGGTAGTGTCTAAATCTAAATAAACTTCTGATCACCTGAAAATCCCCAGAACTTCTGGATTTTCAGTCCAGAGTCAGAGTCAGTATTCTTCACACTACTTTGCTCTATCGTAGCCATAATAACTCTTCCTCTTAGTGGCTTGAGGATATCTGACTCTTGTCAGGATCAGGTACAATGTCCAGCCCCTACAAACAAAGATATTTGTTCAAATATCTTGAACAAATCTTCAAGATATGTTACAACCTGAATCTATTAATGGGGTATTATGGGAGTTGTAAAAAAGATAAATGTTTCCCCTTTCAGTCATGTCCAACTCTAGGGGGTGGTGCTCATCTCTATTTTATAGCCAAAAAGCCAGTGTCTGTCCAAAGATGGTCATATCTTTGATATCTCCATATCTCCATCTTCTATGGTCATATGGCCAGCATGACTATATGCCAAGGCACATGGAATGCTGTTACCTTCCCAATTTAGGTGGTCCCTATTTATCCACTTGCATTTTATATGCTTTCAAACTGCTAGGTTGGCAGGAGCTGGGACAAGTAACAGGGGTTCATCCTGTTATGTGGTGCCTGGGTCTCAAACTCAGGCTGCCGACCTTCCAGCTGACAAGCCCAGTCTTAATTGCTAGGCCACCGTGCCCTCATGGGAGTTGCAGGTAATGTATTTGGAGAGCCTGGCTTTAGGAACATGATGCAAAGCAGTCCATCTTTCATCTTTCTCAGCAGATTAAGTCAACCTCCATCTCTTGCTTTTTTCTTTGCCCTAGATGCCTATCGTTCTTTTTCTGATTGGCTTCTCATGTTGTGTTAAGACAAAATTTCCTGAATAACTCCCAAATGACCCCAAGCATGCCAATGGCAACTGTGGCACTTGGGAGGGGATGAAAGGGCTCTAAACATCCTCAAGGTGATCAAGATATCTCCCCCTCCCTGATAAGCAGCCCATTGGTTTAAATATTTGATGGTTGCACTCTTGCACCCTAAACCAGCCCTTTTTCTCAATCAATCTTATTCAATCTGAAGAAAGAGGATCGACTTCCCAAACTTATTTCAAAGGAAAAAAACATTGTGTGATTCTAATGGGTGGAAGATAATGACCTTTAGTCAGGTGTTGAGAGATGTATTTGAATGTCCTTTCTTTCATAGTATCATCATCTTTTTGGCTTCTCGCATTTCTGTTCAAACTGGAGGGGAGACTTCAAGAGGGAAACTCCTCTTGGGATGTGGGGGAAGAGAGGATTTTCTGACCAGTCGTGCTACTGTCACTCTCCCTGCTATGTTTTGCCTGGAGCAAATATCAGAGAATTTCCTCTTTCTTTGCAAATCGGGGGGAAAGAGGCATTTCTTTTTTTATGTTGACAAATTTAGTGGAAATTTTGAAAGGCTATTTGTATCCAGTTCTAGTAATTGATTGAGGCCCACAGCAGGAATTTAAAATTTGAGCAATTGTGCAGAGATTTTGGATCTTTGACAGAAAAGCTGACTCAGGCATCTCACACACAAAGGGCAGCTGTCTTCCAACATGCCTTCTCCACAATCTGGGATTTCTGCCTTCCCTTTTCTGTTATACCTTTATCACCATCACCCAGTCATTTTACAGCCTTCAGATGCCAAAGCAGAGAAGAATGGGAAACAGGTGTTAGGATGCCTGTTGAGTAATGGGTGCTGCTCTTGCTAGGGCTGAGTCCATCCTTGCCATGATTTTTAATATTGGGGTGGGATGGTCACAGATGCTGGCTCTTCTCCCAGAAGGGCAGGTGCACTATTACCTACCAAACACAGCCTATTGTATCAGTCTTTAGTGTGAGACTCTAGTGGAACAAGTACCAACGTATGTAGGCAGGTTTCACCAAATGGGCCCCTGCCAGCTGCAAGAAAAGTTTTAGGATGGAAAGAAGTAGACGGGGAGGGTCAGCTTGGCCTACACATTGCTTGCTTTATGAAGTGAGCTGCTTTGGCACTGAATCAATATATGCAGCCAAGCTAATAATAGCGTGGTCCTTGGATATTTGTTTATTGTATACAACTACAGTCCTGGGAGATTCCTGGAAGAAGAAAATCAGTTTCCTAGTAAATCAGTTTGTATATAATATAATGGGTTGAAGCTTGAACTATCAGATAACAGCTGCAGAAATTTGGATAACTGCTAGATGGCAGTAAATGGGCAGCAAAGTCTCTCTTTGCTTCCGCTTACTGGTCATTCCAATAATTGCAACCAGTTATGGTAACTATTGAGGTTTAAACCTACTTTATTCCACATGCATTGGGCTACAACATTCTCTGAATTCTTAACTAGCTGACTCAGAGATGGAAAATTCTGGGAACTATTCCATTCCAGCATGCCACATAATGCCTGGCACCTAAAGCAGCGTGGCTACACTGAAGGGTACATCTTGATATTCAAAGATAAATAAGCCAATAAGCCATAGAGGGTAATAACCATGGTCAAGGGGAGAGGGTAAGGGCATGTCCACAAAAGCATAACAGCCAATAGGAGCAGGGCTATTGCCTACAGTGAAATGAGGAGATGCAAAGTGATTGCACAGCATGGCTTGTGCCGGAAGAACTTGGAAAGCACTTTAAAAGCAAACTGAAAATCATGAAGTCAGTCTCCATGGTGGGTCCTGGCTCATGTCACCCATGTACGAATGCTAAACACACCGCATCCCCAGGCCAACAACTGACGGGTTATGCAAGTGACCTAAGGTTTAAGTATTGCATGAGTGTCTGTGAAGACTCTCACTCGTCCAGGGTAATTGCATCGCAACAAAGTTTATTGTTATTGTATAACAAAGATATTGCATGAGTGACTACAGCTGCTAGAGCTTTTCCTGACTAAATATGTTGGGAAAATCCAGGCACAGAACCCTTTTCCCAGGCTGAGAATGAACTGCCTTGGCAGCATGTGAGCAGGTAATGATGAAATACTTTTCATATTTATCCAGTGCTGTGGATTTTAGCATCTTATTAAACATTCCATTTAATTTGTTAGGTTTGGCGTTGTGCTATTTATTATTTTGGATACTGCAATCATCAAATGCATTCCTCATTTACCTGGAAGAATTGTAACTCAGTGGTGGATTCTCTGTTTGTGTAATGCAAAATGTTTTGTCCCTGATAGCTATCTGAGATAGGCATTTCCTGATATGTAGATCTGAAGGACGTGCCCTGATAGATATCTGAATCTTGGACAGCTGTTCTTCATCCATGGTAAGAATATTGTTAAGCATTCTAGTTAAGAGAGGCACTAGGTTGGGGAAGATTGCGGTATACAAATTTCCGGTACATGTATTTATTTAAAAGATTTGTATAGCCACCCATCTTTGGGAGCTAGCTGTGAAAGTTGCAAATGACATGATTGCAAATTATTGTAACTATCATGTGAGTTGTCAAGTACCCGGATTGTGCACATGCGATTGTGGGGAAGCTACAACAATCATAATTGCAAGGACTAGTCATAACGTTTTTCAATGCCATTGTAATTTTGGTCAATTGAATGGTCCTAAGTTGAGAACTACTTGTTCTCAAAGAAATAATTTCTCATTTGTCCTGCATGTCAGAGTCCATCAGCATTTGATCACCTTTAGAAGTACAGTATCAAGCTGCTGTTTTTGAGACAGTGAATGCACTGAAGACACTGCATTTTCAGATAATTTGGCAGCATGTCTGTCCATATAGCCCTGAACTCTGTGCATCCCAGTATGTGCTTTGAAATCCATTTAAACAGAGGTACCATGCATGCAAATCTGTGATTTTTCCATCCCAAAGCATGACTTGTCATTAAAGCTGGATAAGGTGATGCTCTGCCTTGTAAAACAGACACCATAATGGGAAATTGATGGTGATAACTGAACATTTTCTTTTTTTAGATTTTTAATCCCATCTTTATTATTTTTATAAATAACTTAAGGCGGTAAACAAATTTCTCCTCCTATTTTCCCCACAACAACCCTGTGAAGTGGGTTCAGCTGAAAGAAAAGAACTGGTCCAAAGTCACCAGCCAGTTTTTGTGCCTAAGACAGGACTAGAATTCACGGTCTTCTGCTTTCTAGCCTCGTGCCTTAACCACTAGATCAAACTGACTCTCCTCCTAATCACTAGCACTAATAAAATGTCTGGACCAACTAGGTGGCAGAAGGTGTAAATGGCACTTCCCTAGATTTTTCCAAATAACACAGATAGACCACAGTTCAGCTCCTACTTATAAAAGTTTTTCTTTATTTTAGGAAGATACTCCATTCACCATAAACTAGTCTCTTCCACTAGTCATTTGCAACAATGTTCCAAATTTAAACCTTTTCAAATGTTACCTGTTTCATTAGTACATTTTTTTTATTGAAAGGAACATCTAAATGGTTTACAAACTTGTTTAAAAGAACTGATAGGACATTACAGTACTGTAATCACTTAAACATATGCAGTAGTATGGAAACATGCCCTCTCATGGTCATTGACTTTTATTGCATCTGATGGAAATTGCTCAACAAATGTATAGATGACACAGGGAATAAAATTCAGAATCACCTTGACAGAATAAGCTAGATGATACTATGAAAACTGAATTCAACCAAGAAAAATATAAAGTTTTGCATTTAGATTCAATGAATAAACTTATAAAGAGCACGTTTAGCATGAAGGAATTCTTGGGTTGTCAAAAATATAAAAGACAAACAAGACTGTGGTTGACTACAAGCTGAACAAATCTTCAGTGTACGATATCTTCAAAAAATGCAGATGTGGCTGCATTAATGAAACTACAATCTCTAGTTCCTAAGTAGTAATAATTTTAGAGTCTGAAGTACTTGTATGCTGCACTTGTTGAGGATATAAAGAAATTGGAAATGATTTAAAGGTTAGCATCAAGATGAGGATAAAAGTACTGTATATGCTCTTAATATACCACCATACAGCAGTTTTCATTTTTGCTGCCACAAGGACTAAATCTATAATAAAGGGCTTAAGATATCAATGACAGATTTTACCTTATGATTAGTGTTAAATATGGTTTACTTATATACAACCGTAGAGAGATTTAACTTTTTTCTCCCAAGATTTTCTTTGTAGTCTGAGTGCTTTATAAGGTTTTATTAAGTTGGATATTTTGACTGCTTTATTCACACATTATATTAAGCCATGGTTAAAGCTAACCAGGCTTTGATGACTATGCTACAATTACTGAATTCAGGAACACTCTAAGCCAAAACCAGTGGCTTTTGTGTGAATCCAACAAAATGTGGTTTATTTAATAAATCATACTTAACAAAACTTAAGTGTAGTGAGTCAAATACTGTAACTTTCAGATGTGTGGAAGTTTCTTTAAAATAGGCACATAAAATTAGACATGCAGGATTCAAACAGAGATAAATCTTTGCTTAATTTAGGAAGGCTAGGTTCCTATCGCATACTAATTTATTAACCATTGTTATGAATATTTGATTCAATCCATATGCCCTTTGAAACAAAGGGCAACATGAGTATGTGATGTCAGATTAAATGTGAGCTTTTTAATTTGCAATTAATTTTATTAGTATTAAAAAATTAAAAACTATACACAGTTTACAGACATTTGCCTCCTCCTCCAAATGTGCAAAAATATGTGGCATTTTTTCTGTAACAAATCTTTGGTATTTTGGAGCAAAGATTCAGATAGTGCTTGATAAGTAGGACTCCATCTTTATAACAGAGTGCACAGTTTTTTCTCTCCAAGCTCAATTTCACTCCAATCCTCCATAGCAGACTTTTTGCAGGACAGAAACCACTTCTTTCATCGATGAAATAGAATTACTCCTCATATAGTATATTTAAACTATTTTCCCTTCTGTCACATTAACACCTGTCAGTCAGTCTGGTATGATGGTTAAGATACTGGCCTAAAAACCAGAAGGCTGCGATTCTAGGCCTTCCCTAAACATAAAATCATCTAGTGATTTTAGTCAGTCCCTCTCTCAGACGAACCCACTCACAGGGTTGTTGGAGCGAAAAGAGGATGTAGGAGGATTACTTGACCAAATATAACAGCGGGATAAAAAATAATAGGCCCATCCCTTATTATCAAGGAAGTCACCCACCCATCCAGCCGGTCGCACGTGTCCCCGGATCCTCCGGTGTTGCGCCTCGCAACTTTCTCCCCTGCCAGGGAGCGAGTAGGAACACGAAATCTCGGCTCTGCCCGACGCTTCCACGGCATCGGATTCAGGGAGACGCTGGGAATGATGGGATTTGGAGTCCAACACCATCGGAACGGTCACATACGACCTCGTCAATTTTTTTAGGAGTGTCTCATCTGAAGACCCTCCCTCCCCTTCCCCCGGTGACACGATATGGCTTCCTTACGTAAAAAGGTTGTGAGGGGGAGGGATCCCGCGGGGGCCTCCTTCCTCTCAACGTCAGATGTTTTCGCCTCAGGTTGATGGAGCTAGTTTTTGGCGGGGAAAAAGAAACGGAAGCTCCACCTCCCGAAGACGTTCGTGTCAGTCACGGGACTGTTGTCCCCACGCGGGCATCAACTTACGGGGCGCCCCGGCCGGAGTCCCCACTGAGTCCCCTGTCCTACGTGTGAGGAATATAACCGTCACCAAGGCTCCGGGGTCCATTTTCTGCCCTCTCCGCGCAAACAAACGAGGGAGGGGAAAATAGGAAAAGTCACAATATGGGCGGGAAACTCTGCTTGCTGTCAATTGGGTCGTTGCGCTGCTATTCAGTTAGTGCCGCCCGCGAAACCGCGGCTTCCGATGTTTACTGGAACTCACGCTTGTCACTCCAAACTTCCTTTCGCGCGGAGCAACCCCTTGTTCCGCCTCTCCCCTTCGCTCTGCCGTGCCGTGTGCAAAGGAAAAGGGGGGTAGGTTGGAGTTGGTGGTAAAAAAACAGCCGTTAAACGGGCCGTGGGGCGGTGCTTCCGCGAGGAAGTAAGAAGCCTTAATTGGATTGGTCAAGGCGGGAGGTTCAAACTAGCATGGGCAGCCCTGATTGGCTCGAGGTGGCCGCGGCAGGCCAGGCTCCCTCCTCGCGCTCAGGCGGGTTATTGTCTCTCGACTTTCGCAGGCGGCTCTTGCGCGGAATCGGGACCGGACTTCGCAGAGGAGCGACGGAATCATGGTAAGTAGGGAGAAAAGCTGCGGCGCCGAGAGGGCCAGAGCGAAGTGTGAGAGGAAAGTATCCGCTCCAGTCCGGCGGGAAGCCCCTGTGGAGCGCCCGGCTCTTCCCCACGCCGGTGGTGCGGGAGGGCGCCCGGGAGCCTGCGAGTCGCCGTGGGAGTTGTCCCGGGACCCGTTAGTTAGCCGCGGCGGCGCCGGGCCGCCCCGCCCCGCCTCGTCCCCTCCCACGAGAGTGTGGGCTACCCTGGCTGCGAGAGTCATTGGGGTGGCGAGGGGTGAAAAGGCGCCGCTGGCGGCTCCCTCTTCCGTTCGGCGAGCGGCCCGGGAAGCTCCGCCTCCCTCGTATCACACCGCGGGGAACCTGCCTGCCTTTCCTTCGGGTTGAGCAGCGCCTCATCCCGGCCGAAGCCCAGACCGGAGGGAGTCCGCGCCTTTCCTCAGACAGCCCGGACGGGCGCCACCCCTCCCCCCCGCTGGGTGTCAGCGCCCCGCCGAATGGGCCCTAGGCGCCGGTCCGAGGGACGCCGCTGCCGCGGCTTCTCCGTTTCCCGCGCGTGGAGGTTTCCTAGCAACGCGGTACCTGCTGGGATGTCAAGCCGCCGTGTGTCTTTCCTCGCCCGGGACTGACGGTCCTGCCAATGGCAGCTCTGGCTCTCCGTGACAGCCCGGCACGCTGCAGCCTCTATCTGCCGCTGCAGGAATGGCGCGCCGCCCGGCACTTTGCACTGCGGGATGGTGCTGGGAACTGGGGAGCACTCCCGTGGGTTTACTCTCAAGTAATCCCCGGTAACTCGTCCGGTTTGGCTCAGTGGAATCTCCTTTAGATGCTTCTCAAAGGAGGGGTTTGCGAATCCCTTGCACCGGATAATGATGACTGTGGCTGCTAGGAAAGTTTGTTCGGGAGCGGCCGGGGCAGAGTCCTTGTTCTGCTTTCTCTTCCACGTTCTAGACTGAGCTTTCTGAATGTAATTTCTATAAAGTACTTTCTGCTGTTCTTTAAGAAGAGATGAGCTGTGACCAGAAAAATCGAGATGCCCTCTCTGTTTCTGTAACTTAAGGTCTCCTAGCAAGGGACCATCTGTTGGGTCAGAGTAGATAATATGCACGATAATGTTATTCTTTGTTACGTGCAGAAGGGGGGTAAGATAAATTAAGGATGTGAGAAACGAAAAAAGATAGAGAAAAATAAACTTATACCAACATAATTAACTGCGTTCTCCATAACTTTCTAAACCAGGCATGTTCAACCTTGGCAACTTTGAGACGTGTGGACTTCAACTCCCAGAATTCCTTAGCCAGCTATAGCTTATAGTATATTCAGCTGAGGAATTCTGGGAGTTGAAGTCCACACATCTTAAAACTGCAGTGATTTGACAGTCCTGTTCTAAACCATCTTTGCTTCTATTACTTTGCTTCTTTTGTTTTCTGCATTGAGTTTGTTGTTAAGCTTCTCACATCTTCCTTACTGAAGAACTCCATCTCCATCCTCAACTCTAACTACAACTTTCTCAGTTTTATCCATTTGCTCTTTATATATTTGCTTTGCTATTTGAGCCACATATTTAGTCTATATGACCATATCACCTTAATGCACTAATTTTATATTGGTAGCTCATTGTTCCACATTCATTCAGAATACATTTTTTAATCTCTTGTAGTTTTAATTTACATCCTGCTTTAGACCCCATTTTTGTTCAACTTTCTTAGATACCCAGTTCTCAATTCCTGATAATAATATGAGCACACTCTTATATAAGCTGGTTTTGGTTTTTGATAAAATATTAATTTGTTACAGGAAGTTATGTATTTACCTATTAAATTTCTGTCAATATGTGCACAATTTGAATTTTTTCCAGCCAAGACTGTTTTTGTCTTTGATACATAATTTTGAGATCACATTTTTTGTTGCATCACATAATCTTTCTGTCATCATTGCAAGTAATTTAGATTTTCAGTTTACAACATGCCATCATCTGCATAGAAAAGTACATTAATGTTTCTGTAGGCAACTAAAATATTTCTGCTATCACCATAAATACACCTTATGCATTTATATACAAATACATTAACCACAGGAACTTCACATATCTTAATTTTATGCTTAATCTTACATTAAGCATTCCATTTATGTTCACATGTGCTTTACTTCCACATATTGTTTTTATCACATTCAGTCTTCAATTACATACTCATGTTCTTTAATTCAAATCTATTCACTAATATTTTTTTCTGAATAGAATATAATTTAGTCATTTGATCATATCAGTTACTTTTTTCAAAAATCAACAAACATGGAGTTCTTTTTCACATTAATACATTTCTCAAAAACCTGCTAACAATAAACATTTAATTTACACGCCTTTGCCTGGAATAAACTGCATTGCACTTCCACAATGTTGTCCATTATCACCTTTTGCAATCTTGTAATTAAATTTCTAACAAATTTTCAGGGACAGTCACAAACTAATCTCCCTATAGTTTTTTTAATCTCCATATAGTTTTTTAAATCTTTTTTTTAACAAATAATATTTTACGTTCTTTTTTAATGGTATAAAAGAACAATTAATAGTACTCTTCCAAATATCAGGCACAGATGTAGTCTTCAAATGTTAAAAAAGTTGTATGGGGACTCCATAAATAAACCATTGCCACATTTAAAGATTTTTCCAATTATACCATCAACTAAGCTGCAGTCTTACCATTTTTTTCAACATTCAACTTTTATGACTTTCTTCTCAACCATTTTTTCTTTGACAGTAACATTTACAGCTTTTGGTTCAATTTCACACTTTGACATATCACTAGCACTCCCATAAGATACAGCATTCGTCTCAGTTCTCTCATTACTCACTTGCTATATATGTGTGTGTGTGTGTGTGTGTGTATGTATATGTATATGTGTATATGTATATATATATATATGTGTGTATATATATATATGTGTATATATATATATATCGCAACAAAGTTTAAAAAACAGGCATCTGGACTGGATTTTTCTCAAGTCGAAGACGTTTCGCCTTTAATCCAAAAGGCTTTCTCTATGTATATATATATATGTATATGTGTGTGTGTGTGTGTATACATATACTGTATATTTAATTTTTTCATTGCAATTACTGTGCATTTTCTGCCTCCTGTATGAGAAAATAATTCCTTTCTCTACATTATTTGCAGCAGTCTTTTTCCTAATTATATGATTTATACAATATCTTCATTTTTTTGCAACAGTCATACTTATTTTTGCATTTTTCTTATAGCCCAACTTTAATTATTCCACCAAGCATTGTTTTTGAATTTTTTTATCAGTATAACCACATATTTATGTGGCAATTTGTAATATAATTATTTCTACTCTGTTACAAAGCAATTCAACATCCTCTTTCCTTATATTCACTTTCTATACATTCATTTGGGAAATTAATTTGTATTCTTACATACAAGACCAATACTTTCTTTTCATGTGATCATTCTACTTACTTTCGGGTCTTCTTTTTTCTTCCATATACATTTTTTCCCAAGATCCATTCTTTACACAATATCTCATATTCAGAATTTCTCATCATTGTATCTTTCACTATTTTTTGTGTTTTATTATGAACAATAATGCTTCTAGACTTATATTCATTTCCACTCTGGGCACTTATGAATATAGTTCTTAAACACGTATTTAAAACATCTTTTTCTAATCAGATACTTACCAAAATAGTAATTACTTTCATTCATTTTTGCATTTCCAGATGGTCCAATCTCTATCTATCTGTCTGTCTGTCATATTTATATGTCATCAGTCTCCTAATGGACTCTTGGCAGCTGACAATCAACATTTTAACATTTTTTAACTTTTTTTTAACATTAAACCCCGAGCTGACCAGCAGTGTTCATGTCCCAAGCTTTCCTTTGAGCTCAGGCAGGTCCAGTGCTGACTTCCTGCTCCCCTTGCTGCTGGCCAGCTTCCCCTGGAAGGGGTACCCATTCATCTACTTGCATTTGCATGTTTTTGAACTGCTGGGTGGGCAGGAGCTGAGGCAGAACAGCAGGAGCTCATCCTGCTGCATGACAACACCAGTCCTTTAATTTTTTCCCCATGAGTACATTTATTCTGAATTTGTGTACTTTTTTTAAAACTAATTTTTGGTTCCTCCATTATTACCATTCACTGGAGTATTGCATGCAGCTATTACTAACCAGCAAACTCCTATTTTCTTATCCACAATTTAGATGCCACTTATTCATACTTACTGATATATTTCAGCACTTTCATTCATAATTAAACCTATATCTTTACTTCCCAACATTCATTCAACAGTTCCACTCAACAATATTGAACTACCTGTTACATCCCTCTTCTTTCATAGGTACACAACATGTCTGTTTTGCTTTCTTTCTCTTCATTTGCTAATTGATGCTGTTTATCATTTATTTTTCAAATCTCAATCTTCCATGTCATGGTTATTACTAGAAAGCCCCATCGATACTGAACTCTTTGATTAGCATAAGGCTTTTATCTTATGCTGTTAGGAATATAAAGAAGTAGATTAAGTTTTCACCCAAATTGTACCTGTACTGCATGGAGCATTCTCTTCTAACAGTAAGAATAGTACTGGTCACTTGTTGCATATTTTAGGCAGTATGAAACAAATGCTGTTTTATGTCAAGCACATTCATGCTGGATTTTTTTGTTTTTGAAGCTAGGATCTTGAATCTAGAAACTATCTTGCGAAACCAATATACTGTTGCCTGCCTCCCACTCTAGAGTATGCAGTGCATAGAATGGGGTTCAGATGTAGCTAATCTATTCAATAATATAAAAAATATGATGTACTTAATAGTAGAATACCCATTAGAAAGCTGTTTTGATTGTATTTTCATAACAAACTTTCAGTCATAACCATCCCTGTAAGATGGTACTGAAATAGGACTTTTTGTACAGTCACCTTTATTTTCAAATAATACTGTACATGTAACAAATATATTTAAATGGTTGTACAAGTCAATTTTAAGCTTTGTCATCTGTCTTGTATTTATGCTTGAAATTACCAAAATTAAAGTAGGTTCAATAATAACAACTTGGTAATTTCCTGTTTACATTTAGAATTAGCATTGCATATTAGTGTAATTGGGTATAGGAGTGTATTTAGAAAGTCTGGTCTGGGATTGTAGCTTAGAGTATAGACTGCAAGAACAGTCAATTTCACAATTTCAGTGTTAGAGCACTATTGCAGATTAATAATTCTAATAATTATTGTACTGCTATTAATAGCTGATAACAGTAAAGGATGTTATAGCCCAGTACTTAGTTTGAGACACATTTTTATCTACATGTGAATTAAATACTTTTTACCCATTAAAGCGTATCTGGAAGAATAAATGTGAAGAATATTTGAGCATTAACAACTTCAGAAGCGTAAAGGGGCAAGATCTGAAAAAGAGGTGGTGCAAGAATAACTTCAAAGAACATGATAAGGTTGTGGTTCCAAGCATACAAAGTAGGAAATAAGCCCCTACCCTGCCAAGCAATCTCTTTGAATTTTTTTTCCAATTAAATTGGAATGGGACTGCAAGTTCTTTCTTATGAGCAGGATATTTATACAAATTGGCCTTTGGTAATGTTGGTTGAGTGTCATTTTAAAAAGATAAAAGTTTATCCTTCCAGTCCTGGCCAATTTTAAGGAGCGGTGCTCATCTCCAATTGACTGCAAAGGGAGCTAATGTTGTCTGAAGACGGTTCGTAATCATGTGGCCATCATGACTATATGCTGAGGTGTACAGAATGCTGTTACCTTCCCACCAATTTAAGCAGTACTTACTTATCTACTTGCATTTTTACACACTTTCAAACTGTTAGGTTGGCAGGAGCTGGAACAAGTAATGAGAGCTCACCCCATTACATGATAGTGTCTTAACCACTTAGCCACTGCACCCCATTCAGCCACATTTTACTCATGTTCTGTTAGCTGCCAGCAAATCTTACTGTTTGAAATTTTAAGTGAAAAGTTTACAAAATTGCCAGTTTTTCCCATCCAGCAGAAAGGTTTCAGATCCCAAAGAAAATAAAGTGCTGACCAGAGATGTGCCAGCATGGGGAATTGGGGGCAAATGACAAAAACAGTATTGCATCAAAGCAAGGCAAGCCCCTCTACTTTTATGCATTTTATGGTGTTCCATGAGTAAAAAGAGTGGAATTTATGCATGATGCTTTTTTTTGTCATTTTGACAATGTTGCAGATGCCTCTGGTGCTGGCTGATATTCCTGCAATTATAATAGCCTGGGAAAAGGCAACCTATCTATCTGAGGTCCAACATAGGATCTCCTTTTTAGACATAGCTGCTGTTAACTGATAAGCTTTTTCATTGCTAGGCCTCTGGAAAAAAGCTGATAGGGTTAGAATCAGTCAAGTACAAACAATAATAAGAATCTCCTAAAGATCTCCTAAAATAAATTCTCATGTATTTGATTCTAAACAAATCTCCATGATGGAAGGACTCTATAAAAAGAAGTCATCGTTCAAACTCCCTTTTTGCCACCTGCCTCAGCTGACCAAAAGAAAGAATATCCTCAAAAGATCTTAAGTGAATAGCATTATCATTAGTCTCTGTAACATATTGTTGGTTATATGTAGGAGATGTATGGTATTCAGGCTCAACAGCACTTACATTTAGTTTCAGTGAATAGGAGAAATGTGGACATTGACATGCATATAATGTATGTAAAAACAAGGCAGAAATTAACTACTATAAATATTCTCATAAGCTTAAATGTCAAAATGAGATAAGACCCTGTCTGTGGGATGTGTTCATGCCACAACAATCTATATCTGAGAGTTGCAAGCAAGCGGTTATGAAGTATGTAAATATCTCAATTGGTTTTGAATTTTGTTTTGTTTTTGCATTATATCCAAATTAAATAAAATGGTATCTTCATATACTGAACAATTTGCATACATTCAGATCTGGTCACATGAATGCACAAAGCTAGCTTTTCAGAATTGCAGAATTCTCCCAGCATCCTTCATTGCTATTTACTGGGGGTACTTCAAATTATAATTTAGTAATGTCAACAGCTATGTGCTACTTGTGTGAAATTCCTCATCTTTTAATAAAGTAATAATAAAGTAACTGTAGTTATTATCTAACACTAGTTTCAGTTGCACTTCTGCATTAAAGCCATTGAAGAATAAAGAAATTGTGGATAGTAATCAGAGTCCTTACAATTGTACCATGCACATAAGTTATTTTCTGTTGAATATTGTCTTTTAAAAGCCTTATGATCTGAACCATCTTACATTTATGAATAATATCTAGCTACTACATTTATATCTTATTTTTTCTCTAAAATATTAAGGATTGCATTTATATAAAAATGTTTATATCAGTATTATATCAAAATATTCTATTTTTACATTCATGTTTCAGGATGGACTTTGTAGTTTGGTAAATTATCTTGCTGTTTTAGCATTAGAATAAAAATATGTATAATTATATACCCTTGCTTCTTAGCATTAATTCTTGTTGTTAATTACTTTTTCTTAGAAAGATTTACCTTAAAATGAGAAGTAGGATATGATCCATATTCCACAGGAATGTTCTCAATGAGACAAATGGGAATTCTATGATTAAAAATAAGACTTTGCACAATTTTAATTGTCTTTATAATTGAAATCTCTGAACGCTGTTTATCTTGTAAAAGAAACCACATTCCTGAAAGGAAAGGGGGATTTGTTTCCTTAGAAAACTATGTACAGTATTCAGTTTTCTGTGTTGACCTTTAACCCTGCTATTTGCATTATGAATTATAAATCAGTAACTGCACAGATAGTCCTTGACTTATGACCAAATTGCAACTTGAATCACAATCATTGAGCAAATCAGTAATTAAGTGAGTCATCCATGTGATTACTTCACAGTTGCAGTCCCAGAAATCCTGGTGCGGTTGTTAAGTGATCTCTGGTATCATTAAGCAGATGGAGCCAAAGAGCTGCCTGCTGAGTTTAACTCTCCTCTATCCACAGAAAATAATTCCTCCTGCAGGATGCAAGATTGGAGCTCAGATCTTTGGGATCTGAACACCATTTCCTCATCCCGCTGGAGGAGTTCTGCTCCCCTTGGTAGGCAGCTCTTTCAGTTAGCTCCAGAGATGAGAGGGAATCTTCTTGGCAGGTGGCAGCAACTTGAAACTTTTCCTGAAGGTTTCCCCAATGACTTTTAAGGGAAGCCAGCAGAAAAGATTGCAAATGATAATCCATGATCATGGGCACTTGGCAACCAGTTGTAAGTGTGAACAAGTTGTCAAGCACCCAGATTGTGATCACATGACTGTGGGAGGATGTCATGTTTTACAACAACTGGAAGCACCTTATCAGCTGTAAAGTGCCCTTTCTGAGGCTGTTGTAACTTTGAACAGTCATTAAATGTCTGGTTGTAAGTTGTGGATTACCTGTATTTGATTTGAACTTGGAGGAATGAGTAGCAATATAGAAAAAGCAGTCAGCTTTGTGTAAGCTAAAAATGGAGACTTTGTTGTTTGTTTTTGTTCATAATTATATAATTAGGTTTTCATCCAATATTTGTAGCAGGAGATGCTTTGTTTAGCAGATCTTGGGGAAGAAATCTTGGGGAAAAACACACGAGTGAGATGAAGAAAGGGAAAACTTAATTGGTGGATTTTCTTTTTTGAGGAGGCGACTTGCAAAGAACATGCTTTTTGTGATTAATTTCAGTATGCTCTTGCTACTATAATTGAGAATAAAGTATCTTGAACAAAGTGTATGCAATAGAATTTTAAGTGTAAGAAGATTGTTAAATATGTTTGCATTTCTCCAGACCAAGGCAAAGAGACCGTTAAATGTTCTGGGTTTTGTTAGAAGATTGGGATGCAGTCCTTCATAATAAGAGGATTTTGGGGCATAAGAGTAATTTGTTGAGATGGGCAGCTATAGAAATCAAATAATGCATTATTAGATGTGTGGTTAAAACATGTGGTTTTTGAATATTATAGTATCTTCTTTGGGCCGCAAATTATGAAAAAGGAAAATAATAATTGAATATTGGCTTTAACTACTCTCTTACGAGTACTATAAGAGTACTATACCTACATATATATTTAGAAAAATCAAGCAAAAGTTTAGAAGTATGTTCTTACGTTAATTCAGGGGAAAAGTAAAAGTAGTAAAACTAAAACCATAGTTTTAAAGATTACATAGAATATTTTGGTATGTATAAGATTTTGTTTTAAAATAACTGGTTTCACCCTGCTAGTTGGTAATTTCCTAAGATTTTGGCTGATCTCAGAAAGTTATACAGGGTCACTAGCCATTAATACCTGGTTAATACTTGATGTAAGATCATTAGGAAATTCCTGAGCTAGACCAAGATGGAAAACCCTCTCAGAATGATGCAACAACAAAACAGTTTTGAATTTTGCAAAAATAAAGTTTGATTTTTACGAGCTCAAGGCCATACAGTATATGGAATGCGCTCTCCTCCCACTTTTCCCTCACAGTGATAATCCTGTCAGGTTGTGATTTGTGTGATCTGAAGTCGAAACCAGAGTCAACTTTATATGGTTTCTTCCTTTTATATATGTTATGTATATATTATGCATGTACAAATAGCATGCTGTATTTTCAAATTCTATGACTTGGTCTTGGACAGTAAACAAACTTGCAAGTTGGTTGGCTGAATCAGCCATTCTATAAGTGTAAGCATAGACTAATGTTGCAGTCCTAACACACTTTCTTGAATTGTCCCAAAATATGCAGGTTTACATATCTTTTAAAATTGGATATACGCCTAGCTTTACTTGTGGCCAATGTTTGATCTTTCTTTTTTTCAAAATATTTTTGTCTGCACGTTTAATTGTAACAGGAAAAGAAAATGTACTTTCTTTTGAAATATTCCATTTATATTGTAAACATTAGTTGGTATCAGGAGAAAGGTCATTACTAAATTTGAACACACAACATGCATTTTAAAAGTAGTAACACAGTGGGCATTCTGGAAGATATGTTAGGATTGACTGAACTCCTGTTGTGCTTCCTAATTTAGGCTGGAGGCAAGGCTGGCAAAGACAGTGGAAAGGCCAAGGCAAAGGCAGTATCTCGCTCACAAAGAGCTGGACTTCAGGTAAGTTTTCAGGCAATCTTTCACAAACATAATTTTATTTGTATTTTCTCATAGTCCTGGTTTGGGAATTACAGCATTCTCTATCTGGGGTTTAAAAGCATTTATTATTTAATTTTGTAATAGTTTGTCCTAACTGCTTTTTCATTCATATGGACAGAGTCCTATACATTCCTAAAAGCCTCTGCCTGAACAAAAGGAAGCAGAATACTTAACTTTGGGAGAAGCCAGCTCCTCCTCCTTCTCTGTTTCCAGAGGTTGATGGACATACAAAATTAAACTTGGCTTAACTTGTATTTAAAAGCATTCTGCTGAGTTTTATGCCTGAACCAAATCAAATCTTAGCAAATACTTTTTCCAGGAAATTGGAATATGGACATATTGGACATATCAGTTCTTGCCCTTTCTTTTTAATCTGCTGTTTTCCTAGTGCTATCTGGCTACATTTTGTCAACAAGAAAATTTCATTTTTAAGCTATGCAATCTGCAAAAATTCAAATGATCATCAGATGGCAGCATCGTGGTTGCACAGAATTTTGAAGACGTGGTCCTAGTCTGTGTATCTTTAGAATTGGCCATTAATTAGAAGGAAGATGTGCAAAGATCTTTCCATTCTTGTGACAGTTGGACAGTTTAGATTTGATCCATTTGAGCTTTAAGTGAAGTCAGATTATAATTTTTAATTCAGCAGAAGTGAAGAAAAATAAGCATGACTGGATCCTTCAGCATTCCATTCAAAGGCTTAGTCTGAGCTTCAGCTGTGTAAATATATATCTTTGCCTTAAGACACCAAGAAATGTTGAATAAAGTGAGCAATACTTTTCCTCTCCACCAAACAAATTTAAAGCTAGTCACTTTATATATTGGAATTCTTGAACTAAAACACTGACCCAAAGTCATCTCTAGGAACCTAAATTAAATTTACCTGTCCAAAATGTTACATTGGTTTCTAGAAAGAATCTCCCTAATTCCATATATTAGTCTTTTTTCAGAAGCTACTGAAGTACCAAATTTGTAAAATTCAAATAAGTTTTTGTTCTTCTACTGATTTGTAACAAAGCAGAATTAAGGACGAGACTTTTCTTTCTGTAAAAACAGTGATTTCTTGTTCTTTATAGGAATTTGGAACTTAGAATCTGTTAAGAAAAATTCTGATTGCTGAATCACATTCTTTCCTATAGTAAAAGCAATCTGGCTACCTTATAATGTAGTATTTATACCTCATGTTGGTTTAATTTAAGATTCCAATCCTATATATCTTGCAGGATCTGCTGCTGCACTGCCTTATGTTTGTAGGGCACAAAGTAATATTTTTAAAACTAAAAACCTACTTCCATTTTTGAATGACCCTATGAAAGTCAGTGCTAGTTTGCCAACATTATCAATAAATCTTATACAAGGAACTTACTTTGAACTCTGCTGAATAAATTGTGTCATTTTCAAAATTGCACTTCCAGTTGTAGTGTACTTGTATACTACAGCATTTGGTTGGCTAGTATAAAATGAAACAAAAAAAATGCAGCCACTTGTATTCTGACTGTATGTTAGTATGGAATATACCTGGATTAAGTGCATTCTGCCTCTCTGGAAATAGCTCATTGATATGGACTGTTAGTTAAAGCCTCTTGAAAGTGCATGTATGCTAAAAAGTTCCTTACACTTCTAGTTCCCAGTGGGTCGTATCCACAGACACTTGAAGACTCGCACTACAAGCCATGGAAGGGTTGGTGCCACAGCTGCCGTGTATAGTGCTGCAATTCTTGAATACCTCACTGCTGAGGTAGGTTGCTAGAATACATGATTAGGATATCATCTCAGACCTTGATCATTATCATTCTGTGCTCTGTGCTAGAGCCTAATGGCTTATTCTTTTTAAAATTGTTTGGCTCAAAAATATTGCAAAGTATTTTAATAGTTAAGGTATTCTTCAGATATTGTTTTCTACCAAGTCACATTTATGCTTTAAATAATGGCTATTTCTTGCCTTAAACTTATGTCAGTTTACCTTAACTATCCTATCCATCTGCAGACAATTAT
>JANHZU010001543.1:109518-137234 GCA_032468055.1 Acrochordus granulatus | reverse complement strand
AAGGACAACCTTTTAAGGAAAAATCAAAGCAGAAACAGAATATGAAAAAGTAATGTATTTCCGAAAGTTCCATTGATATAATCCTAAGCAAATTATATATTATTTCATGCACACACGACCAAGGGTTATATGAAATTTAACCTGGGTGTTCTCGTTCATTTGTGAATTCTGTCAGGTGAAAAAAGTGCTTTGTGCAACAAAGACTCAAGCGTTTCTTTCTTCAGGCAGTATATGTTCCAGTCCTAAATGTTGGAAAATCTCTTCCTCAGAGGCAGCAGGCAGGAAAATTTTCTAAAGAACATGCAAAATATATATATGTACATCAATATACAATATGTACACTAACGAATCAGCAAAAAACATTTTCTGTATCTTGTCTAGTGCTCGGAAGATTCCTTATAGATAAACACACGAGTCCCCATATATGTACTGTATATTTGCGCACACACAAGGACTTGATTCATGCATTACCTTAACCCAGGGTTTGCTTAATGGCATTGGCTGGGGAACTCCCGAGCTATAAACTGGAACGGCTGGATTTCGGAGCATGTTGACTCAAAGCCGGACTCTGCTTTCTAAGTGATGCAGCAGCTTCAAATGACCCAGAATGCGCTTCACGAGCTTCTAATTCCTCTCTCTTATACATGTGTGACACAACCACAGATCCCCACTTAACGGAGAGGAATGATGAGAGTTTATCAAAGGAGAATCAAATAACCGTATGCAAGACTGCAGAGAGGAAGATCGAGGTAAGAACCGGGACGTCAAAGCCCAAGACTTCCTCGGCACCAGTCTGTGTAGACAAACTGGATCAACCCCAAGATCTGACTCCTCCGATGTCACATCTGCTCCAGACCTTTGTAGAAAGAAGCATCCACCCAAGTGTGCCAAAACCAAAGCCACTTCTCCTAAAATTCTCGCTCCGGGGGCCTTTTACCTGCTCCAGGTGATAGAGGCCATGGCTGTTGAGAGTCATCTTCTTCTCACGCTTAGAGAAACGCCGGAGGTCTCGTTCAAAATTCTGGGAAGGAGAAGGAAGATCGTCAAGGCGTTACCAAGGCTATTCATTCCCAAGCGAAGCACTGTGAAGATTCCGTTGTGCCAGTGAACCACAAAGCCTGCTCTGAATGTGATGCACACGTGAAGCGAAGAGTCTGCCTGAAGCATTTCTGAAAGATTACCTCCTCCATCCCAATCTTCTTGGAATTTATTTTGGAGGCTGGGGGTGGGTCTGCCATTTCTCTAAACGACAGACTACTGACTGAACACCCCAAATTCAATGTCAACTTTGCCTTGCAGAAATTCTGCCAGCGAGCTGGAATAAAGGGTAGTAATTACCTGTAGTAATTCCCTGGGATCTGTGCTCCTACCTTTGAGCATCAGATGATGTTAGGCATGAAAGCTATTGTACAAGCAGAGAAATGAGACACAGAAACAGTCCAGCTGCCTTTGTGGTTTTCAGGAAAGCATGCGAGCGAGAGAGCAAAAAGCCTGGCAGAAAGCTTTAGTGCTAGCAAAAAGCTCAGCAAAAAGCTTTCCCCCCGAATCCTTTCACACTATAGCCAAAAGTTACAAGATTACATCATTAAGAATGTTTGCGCATGTGTACATCAAATAGTTTACAACTATTTCTATTTTAAAAATAAAAATATTTATTTTATTTACAACTCTCAGACTTTTTGTGACAAGCAGCTCTCCAGGTGTAGATCTCAACAAACGCTATGGGAAAGCCACTCCCGTATTTCTGAACTCTGGATTAACCCTTCAGAATCCCAACAATAAAGTCCTAAGCAGGTACTTTAAATATCCAGCTAAAAAAGCCTTGAAAACTAAGAAGATGCTAACCAGATTATGATCGAATTGGAAGAACTCTTTTGCCTTCCTGTAACTGAAATCTACTACTCTGTGTATTTTGGAGCAGGTGAGAACAGGCCTTGGATTGTTGTTTTTTTACAGTTATCTCTATTGGTTTTGCTTAGTCAGCCAGGTGTTTAGACTGAATTTGGCATTTTTGTCCACCTACTGAATTCTTCCCAAGGACCTGGGATAGGCAGATGCTGTTCTTTGATGATGTTAAAGGTATCGCTGCCGGATGTCAGCTGTCCCGAGTAATGTTGCCTTTTGCAGTTGACTGATGGTGGATTTGTCAATGCTGATGGTATTAAAGTGGTGCTCCAGTTGTTTTGGGATGGCACCCAAGGCCCTATTAACTTTGCTTTCTTTTGCCACAGTCGTTCTATTTCTATTTGCAGGTTTTCGTATTTTGTGATTTCCTCCAATTCTTTTCTATCCTGCTGTCTCCAGGTACTGCCACATCCACTATCCATACTTTTTTGTTTTTCTTATCAACAGTTGTTACATCTGGAGTGTCCTGTGACAGATGCCTATCTGTTTGAATTCTGAAGTCCCAAAGCAATTTCGCTTCATTTCCTATTACTTTCTCAATTTTATGATTCCCCCTAGTTCTTGTCTGCAGGCAAATTATATTTCTTGCTGATCTTCCAGTGGACCTTTGTTGCTACTTTATTATGCTGTTGTTTGTAGTCAGTGGATGTGATCTTCTTGCAGCAGCTAATTAGGTGGTCTGCTGTTTCTCCAGCTTCTTTGCAGATGCGGCATTTGCTTTCTGTTGTTGCCTCCTTAATTCTAGCTTTGTATGCATTTGTTCTCAATGCTGGTCTTGTGTAGCCAGAATTAGTGCTTTTGTCTCTTCCTTCAATTTTCCTGTCTTAGCCATTGCCAGGTCTTGTTATTATCTGCTTTGCCTCCTGTTTTTTTTGCATAGACTGGCCATGTAATGCTTTGCCTTGCCATGCCTCTTTTCTATTTTTAATTGATTATTGTAATTATCTGTATTTTCATTTTTCTAAATTTTCAGCCCAAGTCTTTAACCAATCCAAGTCATTCTGAATTTGATTTCAATTGTCTGGAGTATCAAAGAAAGAAAATGCCCCCCCCAATAGGAGACTGTGCTGAAGCTGAGAAAAGAAATATCTTAAAACACAAACAAAAGGTGAGAGATTCTATTACAGGTTTATCAATTAAAGGACTCTTAATCCCTCATACAAACATTCCAGGAAAAAGAGAGTCAAAAGTTTCAGCCAGGAACTCACTAATAAAGGAGTTCCAGAAGGTTTCTATTTCAGTTCCTAACTCTCTATATTCTAAGTGCTAATCCTTGGCATTGAAACTCATCCAAGAAAGTCTGCGTGAATCTTTCTTCCTTGATTGTGTTCTGCGGTGGATGCCAAAGGATTGAAGCTGAAAGCAAATTCTTTGCATGCAGGAGCACCTAGCGTCTCCAGAAAAACTCAAAAAACACCTATTGGAAGTGCTGGATAGGAAGGATGGACAGGCACCACCCCCAAATTTGGAGTCCGACTTAACATCCCAGATACCTATATGGTTTGCCTGTACGATGGATGGGTGGATGGTTCGATAGACAGACAAATAAGCTCTGTCCCCAAATTTAAAGTCCTATTTGGTTTGACATCCCAGATACCTGAATGGTCTGTCTATACAGACAGAGAACTTGAAAAGCTCACTAGGAACCTTTTGGCACCAACTTTTTCTCAAGGTCACAAGTGAAAATGGAACAGTTTTCAAGTTTAAACTCAGGACCCCAGCCCACACAGAACTCACCCTTGAGCCAGTCCAGCCAAGCAAAGCAAATGGAAACTGGCTGTAGGGTACCACGACCAGGTCCACCCTCACAGCTTTCCAAGGACTGGATGAGGCAGATCCTGTTAAGGTGCCACGCTTCTGAGCACCAGCACCACCTTGATTGCTTCTCGCAAGCTCGCCAAGATGGAAGATGGAGAAGCAACGTTCAAAATGGTCCATACCGCTTGAACTGCCACTAACCCACAGCTCTTCATCTTCAAGGGAGACAAAACTGTTTCGATGAATACTGTGATACAGCAAGAAGCCCTGCGAAAAGAGAAACCCAGAGGTCCGATTTACTGGAGCTAAGAAAGGTTTGGGTAGGATTAAGAATTGCCTGCTGTTCAGAAGCCCATCAGGAACCTACAATAGTGACTCAAAGAGAAACAACAAGCCCTTCTCCGGGGGCAAGGTTGGGACAAAATAGAGGTTCATCTTCCTCTGAAGCCATGCCATACATACCCATGACACTATTCCCTTTTAGGTCAAACACTTGATACGAAGTGTAGGAAGGTATACAAACTCACCTAAAGAAAAGGTAAAGGTTTCCCTGCCAGGCGTGGTCGATTCTAGCGGGTGGTGCTCACCTCCGATTCACAGCCAAGAGAGCCAGTGTTTGTCTGAAAACGCTTTTGTGGTTGTGTGGCCAGTACGACTACATGCCAAGGCGCACAGAATGCAGTTACCTTTCCCACCAAAGGTGGTGGTTTATTTATCTACTTGCATTCTTACATGCTTTTGGACTGCTAGGTTGGCAGGAGCTGGGGCAAGTAATGGCACCTGGACTTCGAACTGCCGACCTTCCAGCGTCTTAACTGCTCAGCCACCGTGCCTCTTCATACTTTATCGCAATTTATGTACAGCTTCCAAGCATTCACTCCGTGTACTGTCAAACGTAACTGCTTTGGTCTTTGATACGTTAAGTTTCGGATATTTCCTATTCCTATCAGCCTTACCAGGTGGACTAGATGGGAAACCTGGCCGGGTGAACTGATTCTACTTTATTATAAGTACTTTGTGTGCGTGCGCGCGCGCATGTGAGCTACAGCACGTGTGAAGACAGCCTTTGAAATGAATGCATTGCGTAAGAAAGCGTAACTCTTCTAAACAGAGAGCACTTACGGTTCACAATTTCATGCTTTTGTGTCTTTGATTACTTCCGTTTGGCAAACTCCTGCACTGCAGATCTATGGCTTTATTGCAGTTTAAAAAAACAACAACACATGCCTTTACTCTTTCCACCACATTCAGATCTGCCCTTTATCCCAGATGTTCCCCTGCCACCTTGCGTTCAAACCTTTGCCTACCTGGTTATCCAGGATACTGATGACTTTGCACAAGAGTTTCACTTCTTGGCCTTCAGAAGGATCTGTGATAAGCAGGTCCACATCATGGCCAGATGGCTTCCCTCTATTGGGGAAGACATATTGTAACGACACATTTCCGGCTAAGTTTGTTTTTATTAACATTATCATTGTTAATCTTTATTCACAACACTACACACTGCTGCATCAGTCACCATTGGCTGGATGCACACAAAACATGGCAATCATCTTATAATGTAATACGATTCCAATCACTGAAGGGGCTCAAACAATTAGCAAAACTAAAATGGGGTTTCAATGGTTAATGGGACATACCATATTTGTCAATCTCTTGTCCTTTTATGGCATTTCCTAGCATCGGGAAGTTCCAGACACATGGACTTCAGTGCCCAGAATTCCCCAGCTGGTATAATTGTTGCTAACATTTCAGGGAAATAAATCCATCCATCTGGAAATATATTTGTCAATCATATTTGTATGGTCACCCATCTCACAGAACATGACTCTTAAGCTTACAATAAAATCAGATAATATCAATATTATATGAGCCAGTTTGGTTTAGTGGTTAAGGCAACAGGCTAGAAACTGGGAGGCTGTGAGTTCCAGTCCTGTTTTAGCCATGAAAGCCGGCTGGGGGGACCTTGGGCCAGTCATGCTCTATCAGCCCAACTCACCTCACAGGGTTGCTGTTTTGGGAAAAACAGAAGGAGGAACGTTTGTTAAATATGTTTGCAGCCTTGAGTTATTTGTAAAAATAACACAGGTGGGATATAAATAAATAATATTAAAACACACTACCATTAAAAACATTGATGCTATTATAAAAAGGAACTAGGCAAGAGCATTGGATATTATGAACAGTGGGGCAGATCACCCTACCCTTGAGATCCCCAGGCCATGTTTTGAGGGATTTCTGGAAGGACAGCTTGTCTAGAAGGATACCTGATGAACTGTATCAAAAGCCACTGAGAAATCAAATAAGGCAAAGATGAATGCACAACTGCTGTCCTACTCCCACCAGGGATCATCTAAACGTGCCATTTCAGTACCATACCCAGGCCTGAATCCTGACTGAAAAGGGTCCAGATAATCCATTTCAAATTACCCAGGTTATGTTAATAAGGTCCCACGAAAGTGAAGAGTCAAGATCTCATAACACTCAATGTATATAGGCCACACAAGCAATACAGTGCGTCTGTCCAATCTTTATAGGCTTAAAGTATGGGAGGATACTGACTTTAGAGACTGATGTTCTTAATGGATTGGTTCATAGAAAGCACTCAAGTTCATCTTAACTGTGATTTGTTACAGGCAAGAATGGTTCAAACACATCATTAAGCCATAGTCAATTTTTGTTGGGTTATACTGTCATTTGTTGTGACCCCAACAAATTACGGCTTAGTCAATGAACTACATTTCAGAAAAGTCATGGTGAGTACAGTGTTTAAACTCAGCCAAAGAGTTTAAGCTACATGTCTAAGCTACAAATATAAGCCATCTAAGAAAACTAGTTTCCACTGTGTATTACAATTTTCAGAGGGTATGTAAAGTATCTCTAGATCCCTGCCACTTTCACAAAACAACTCTTGAGGTTTTTAATTTCTTGATGGTTAAACCCTGTTTTTGTTCACTGATGGTTGACATGCTTAGGGTCTCTAGCTAGGATGTCTCCCAAGGGGAAAGTAAAGCTCCTTCAAAAATGGCCTATTTGGGCTCTGAACAGCACCAGGAAGATTGAAACCAACCGCTTTGATTTCACAAGCCCCATTTCACTAGGCTGTCCAGAGTTCACTGTCCAAATCAATTCACCTCCTAAATCCTCCAGTCAGTGTGACTGTTGCTCCAGGCAAAATCTGCTCAACCGCTTTGCGGACTACCTGGCTGATGGCCTCGGCTTCCCAGAGCTCCACAGGAGTGTTGAGGTCTTCATAATGAAGGAGCCCTGTTCAGAAGATCAGCCCAAGTCATCAAGAAGAAACAAGGGATCCTCTGGAGCAAACTCTAAAATTTCTATTAAAAAGCCTGTAGAATGTAAGCCGGTTCGTAGTAAAAATGGCACAATTTTGCAGAAGTTCCTTAAAAAGACATTAAATTACTTCGCAGAATTGTGCCATTTTTACTGCTTATCATGACCTGGATTAATGAGAATATTCACAGATATAATGTAATTCGATCTCCTTCACATGTATATAGTGTTAAGTTGCAAGTCCTACGACGATTCCCAGCTGGCAAGGCTGTTGGCTGGGAGGTGTTTCACGTAGCAAAAACAACTGGCCCCTTCTTTTTTCAGGACAAGGAATGATATAAAAGCTTTCAACTTCAGTCTTTTGGAGCTGTTTATTATGAGGATCTACCAGCCACAATCAAGCAGAGAGTGGGGGGGCAGAGAGAGAGGCCTGCCTTGATGAATTTGGTGGATTATTATGATATTAAATTTATTCAAATTACAGAAAACACTACTTTGATCAACTGGTTTCATGCCTATGCCATTTGGAAAAAACAGTTATTCTGCAAATCAAAGAGTTTTTATGCATTCTGATGTTTCAAACAGACTTTCTAACACTTGGCTCAGTTAGCCTTTCTCCTCTTCTATTATAAAGCACAAGACTTTATAATATCTACAAGTTTGTGGAAAAATCTCTACAAGTTTGTGGAAAATCAAAATGGAAAGAAAGCAATTTTATATCAGCTGCTAAAAATAACAGAATTGTTTTTAAAGGTGGCTGTGCCACAGAAGTGAACAGTCTCACAGCTTAATGAAATGGTGAACAACTTACTACCCTCCCGCTCTGAAAGAACTCTGCCGTCAGATAACTTACTTACTCACCCGCCCTCCAAAAACCTTTGCAATCAGGATGTCCTCCACCTTGAGTTGAATTAAAATCCTCATTATAATATTTTCAGGAGAATTTTATCTATCAGTTTAAACTTCCAATCTCCTATTCCATGGTTTTAATATGATACCACTGAAAGGGCCTTCGAATAAACAAATAAAAATAAATCACAATAATTCCTTTTTGCACAAATGGCTCACCTGCTTGCTGTTCTTTGTTCAGTTTTACCTGGTGCAGCTGTAAGTCAGCAAGGGTTCTGAGCCCCTCCTGGTGCCACTGGCTGGCTGTCCTTACCCCAACTCCAAAGACCTTTGTGAAAAGCTACGGAGCAAAACATGTTCCTTGAAACATCATTGTTGTCCAGTCAAGTAAAAAGTCCATAATTCAGCTACGTAACAGGCCAGGAATGGGGGAAGAAATTCATACTGCCCAGGCATTTCCAAAAACCAAACCAAGCCATTGTTTGTTACTAGCATGTTCTCTGGTGCAGTTAATTCTGAAGACTAGAAAACGCGTTAAAAGCCATTTTCAGCCCTGGATATTCACTGAGTAACTCTAGGCCACCACAACTCATCTCACATAAAAAGCCAATCAACGATAACCTGAAACCACAGCTAAGTACCAACTAAGATTTCTAGGTTGGGCAAGTGGATTATAGCAGCAGTCTGAATCAAAGAAATTATTTAAAAGCCTTAAATAATTTTCAGAAAAATAAAATAAAGTTTTCCATAATCAACCTGAAAGGCTCAACGTGTTTCAATTTGGCAGCTGGTGAACACTGCATAACTTTTCTGAATTTTGCTAGATGTAGAAATAGCTCAATGAACTATATAAAGTATAAAATGCTCAATGGAAATTGTTTTCTACTCAGTGGCTGAAATTTCAACACATATCTTGATCCTGGTACACTGAGGACTGGAGACTTACATTAGCTCTCCAAAATTTAAAAAGTTAAATCTTCTCATGAAACCAGCAGTGCACCCAGGTTTTAGGCAGTACTCCCTTACAATGGTGATGCATGGAAAGCCACACCCCAAACTCCATGCAATGTTCCCCCACATGCAGCAGGAGCCATTGGTCATTCCACCTTCATTGTCTGGTATCTCTCAGACTGTCTGACTTTCTCCACCTCTGCAGACATGCCATCTTCCAGGATTTCCTGTTTGGAAGACACAAACAATACAGAGGTTTTGAAACAAAGAATTGTGCTTCACTTTAGAGACAAGTACATTTATGAGATGTTGTAAATCTCAGCCCATTTTGGTGGTATCCCAAAAAAAGTGTTTAGTTTTTTTAAAAAAATATATTCACAATCTTTGTTGAGTGCAAAGCAAAGAGGAGAGCATCCATCCATCCATCCAACAAAATAAGATCAGAGCATTTCATTCATACCAAGTAAAGCTCTATCAAGGCTCAATACAGATAGTCCTCAACTTATGACAGTAGCCGAGCCTGGCAATTACATTCATAAATCATGACAGCCATAAAGCAGGTCATCGCATGACTGGATGATTTCATGACCTTTTTGCAGTGGTCAGTGCCAAGGTGATAAAGCAAACCCATTTTTGCTATGGGAGTTTTTTTTCCTGGAAATCAGAAATAAAAGCTTGTTTCTAGGAAAAATGTCGTAAATTCTGGTCACATGACTGTGGCATGCTGCAAATGCAAGCCAGTTGTTGAAGGCCATTGTGACTTTGGGGGAGGGGCAGATGTCATAATTTTGGGGAGTTTTGGAGACTTATTGTAAGTCGAGGACTGCCTGTAAAAAACATGAAATCACTAGATACGTCCATTCATTGCAGAGTTCCCATGCTAGCATCCAGAACCCAGTGCCTGGGGAAGAGCCAGATCTTCACAGCCTTACAAAAGGCCAAGAGAACAAGTCTGTCCCAGTTTCAGGGGGAAGCAGGCACCATAATGAAGTCTCCAGGGGCTGGCCAGATGCCACTTTTTTATCAATGGCACGTGTAGTATATCCACTCTGCCACATCTGGTGGAGTGGGCAGAAACCACATGGAAAAGCAATGCAGCCCCATGCTAGGTAGATCTTTAAAGGCAACAATGACCATCTTAAATTGCACCTGGAAGCCTCCTGGAAGCCAATGCAACTGAAGTTGCAAAAAAGTTATGGGGGCATACCACAACTACGTGTGCCACTTCATTCCAGATCAGCTAAAACTTGTGAATCTCTTCAAACACAGCCCTGTACGGGGCATATTGCAACAATCCTACTGAGAGATGACTAAGGTGTGAGTGACCAGGAGCACTGCCTCCCAACACAGGAAGCAGTTTGCACACAAGTTGTATTTATGCAAAGGCTCTCCTGGCCAGGCTGCCACCGCATGCTCCTCAAGTTGGAACTGCAAGTCTCAGAGAACCCTCAGATTGCACACCAACCCTAAGTGGGGGAGTGTAATTGGATGACTAAGAGATGCTGCGATGGTGTTTCTACCTGCAATTTGCTGTGAGTGCGAACATGGGAAGATTGGGATGGGTCAACCCTATGTCGTTTGACTCGAAACATTTCCCCTCCCCACCGGTCTTTTCAAGATGAAAGATTGTGGATTAAAACTGACTCAAAAGGAAAGTCATTTCTACACCTAATGACTTTTATCCTTCTCATAATGATTGAACATTGACAAAAGCCTCAAGATGCAGATCGAAAGCTTGTTGTTAACATCCAAAAAACTAAGTCCAGATGCCACGATTTATTTGCCTCCAAGAAGTCTTATTTCCTGGATGAGCAAGGGAAGCTGCAACAGCATTCAGTTAACAGAAAGTCACTAGATCTGGGGATGGGGCCCCAAAATCCACCACCACTCAGTCTTTCAGGGTAGAACCAATTTTTTGAGGAGGCAAGGCAGCTTAGAAGTTGAAAGACAAAGACCCAAAATATTCAGGATATTCACTGAGAAGAACATTCTTTCCAAGGTGACCCTCACACAGCCTTGCAAGACAATTACCCAGTTTTGTTTGTATTGCTTCAAAGGCAGTAAATCCATTATTGGATTTTCCATTAAGTGGAAGTGGAAGAAGTGGTGGTGAAGGTGGAAGAGGAGGAGAATAAAAAGAAAAAGGAGGAGGAGGAGAGGGGGGAGGAGGAGGTGAAGGAGGAGGGGGAAGAAAAGAAGAAACATTTTAAAGGAAAAGTGAAATGCAAAGCAAGAAACCTGTTGTACATAAGGAGCACTGGTGTCAGGCACAAAAGAGCAGGATTCAAGTCAACTGATTTATTGCTGTAGCCTAATACACAGGAATCTAACAATCAGCACCTGTGGATGCTAGGTAAGGTTCAATGGCTATGTGGGGGGTGAACTTTGGGCATCTGTGGCCATGCAGCGACTCTAGGCTAATCCCTCTTTTCACCTCTCTCTCTGGCTCTGCCATCTCTTCTCCTACAATTGGAATGCAAAACAAATAGGAGGATTACGATATTGGAATGGAGCAAAACAGCTTGGGAATTACATTACCTGGATAATTCTCCGTGAATGCTCTCCAGTGCAGGGTACATTGTGGAGTTGCTGAATTTTGTTGACTTTCCAGGGTAGGGACTTAAGCACCGAAGCGGCTCTGGAAAAGGCCAGGTTGCGTACATCACTGCCAGAGAACTTGGCCTCTTCCGCCATGGTTTCTAGCGCATCCTAGAAAAAGGCAGGCAGTAACATTAATACCTGCAGGGACCTTGGTCAAAATCAAACCCAAACTCTTGAAAGAGGGTTCAAACACTTAAGACTTCCCAAAAATTAAGTTACTCTCTGCAACTGAAGCCTCCCCCAAATTGAAAATGAGACCTGTCAACAAAATAAGGTACCCCCTTTAAAGAGACTAAAATGGAAGTATAAATAAAAAGAATATAAAAAAGAGCAAGTATATTAAGTCCAAGGCCTCTTCTGAGTTTACCCTGGCCTGGAATATATGAACTTAACCCTATCTGAATAAATTTTCTTCTTACGTATAGAAAATGAGGTCAGTCCCTCCAGGTGCATTGCAGCAAAGGTGGAATGCACACAGATTCAGAAGTTGGGGGTGGTGGTACCAAAATACCATGTTGTACTGGTGATAGAAAACTGGGTGGGTTCAAGGAATTTTGAATACTGATCCTGTGGCTTGGTCTACACCTGGGTTTCTCAACCACAGCCGTTTGCTGAGCTAGGGAATTCTGGGAGTTGAAGTCCCACATCTCTCCAAGTTGCTGAGGTTGAGAAACCCTGGTCTACACTAAGTGAATCAAAATACCGTGAGCGTGGAGTTGTGGTGCAGTAGGGGAGTCCGTCTCTGGCAGATGTAGGGAGCCACCTGGCCTTTTTCTTCCAGAGGCTTTGCAGGGGCAGTCACCTGAACAAAACAGAACAGGTATGATGGTAACTACAAAAGAAGATATGCCCATTTACCCAACCTTGGAGGACTCTGGTTGGGTAAAGCCAGATAAGACCCAGTGGTGAAAAGCTACTTGCCCTCAAAGATAGCTTCCCAGTGCTTTCATACCCTCAGACAGTGCCTGGGTTCAATCTCAACGGGCCGTCCGGCACTCATGCTTTCAGTGAACCAGCTGATGTCCAGCAGAGCTGGTCCATCTCCTACAGCTTTGGCAGGTGGCCTTCCGTTCTTCTTCAGCCACTCAACCACCTCATCGCCAGAATTTCCTTCTGACACAATGTGGGTCACTTTCTCACTACAAAAGAAAAAAGATTTAAGGGGTTAAGCAACGTAGGTTAAAGCGTAGATGAGGTTAGTTGTAAGAACTTCCTTGGCTTCAAGATGGGAGCAGTCAGGAGCCCATGGATGGCTTGGCAGATTGTGAAGGTACCATTCTGTAGCTGTTCAGGGTTAAAAAACACACACCACTTCTGACAAGTATCATGAACCACAGAAACTGTTTAACTCTGATAACTGAGGTGTAAACCATTAGAAGGTTGGACACAGAGTTGTAGACCTCAACAGAAGTACCCATTCAGCTGTTAACTGAAAGCCTAAATTAAGGGCTTAATTAATTTTAACCTTAGCACTGCTAAGTTACCCAGGCTGACAAACTCCAAATCAATTTGCAGAAGTGGTTCTGCCAGCCAAAATCTTCTAGGTTCTTACGAGTTCAGAAACTAAATTCATGCTTACACTTGGATAGGATCTCTGTGCCCTGAAGCAGCCATTTCTGAACACCAGATAAGTATGTTTAATGGGCCCTTTTGGAGGCTTTGGGAAGCGTCCCACCATCTCCTGTGAAGGCAGAAAGCCACACTAATTGGATCTGGTGATCCCTACCTCCTCTTTGAGGAACCTAAGGCCCCAAGTTTTAGCACAAGCAAGCATTAGAGCCACTGCTCAGATTGGCCAGTTGAAGCTTCCCAAATTTCCACTTCAAATTTTCCACTTCTGTTTACATTCTCCCTGGCCGTTCATCCTACTCCCATTGGAAAACTTACCTGCAGGGTTCATCCACAAGAAATCCTCTGCTGCAAGCCAAGGAGGTGAGGAACATTTTCCGGCTGGCACCCATCCTCTTCTCAACCAGGCCAAGCACCACTCCAAGGAAACGCACCTGGTTAGCTGGCTGAGCAGGCGCAGCCTGATGAGGACGCCGTCTTTTCACTGGCAGTTGGGCCATGATCCGTCCACTCGGCTTTCTGCAAAGAAGCCCAGGGCTGAAAGAAAAGAACTCTTGGCTTGCTGCACTTCTAAAATAAGGAACTGGGGAGAGTTTTCAACTGCTTAACCTCATAACCCTTCAAATAGTTATGCCCAGCACTCAAGTGAAGCACGCAAAAAAGAACACATCAAAAACCTCACAGCTGCAGTCTTCAGCTGTCATTTTTAATGCACAGAAATAGGAAAAGAGGCAAATAGTCCATGAAAGGTAACACTTTCCCCTGTCCTGTCATGCCTGACTCTAGAAGGTGGTCAAGCAGCCAAGGGAGCCACCGTGGTTCTGTGGTCATATGGCTGGCATGCCATACTGTAGGCAGAGGTGCCCAGAATGCTGTTACCTTCCCACCAATTTAAAGGTAAAGGTGACCCTGCCAGTCGTGACCGACTCCAGGGTGCGGTGCTCATCCCCATTTCTAAGCCAGTGCTTGTCTGAGGACGCTTCCGTGGTCATGTGGCCAGCATGACTCGACGCCAAAGGCGCACGGACACTGTTACCTTTCCCGCCAGAAAGGTGGTGCCTATTTATCTACTCATTATCCACTCACATTTGCACGCTTTGAAACCGCTAGGCGGGCGGCAACACCGGAGCTCGCCCTGCAGCACGGCAACACCGGGTCTGGAACTCGGGCCACCAACCTTCCAGCCACAAAGCGGAGCATTTTGCGTGCTTCTGAATGACTAGGTTGGCAGGAGCTCGGCAGACCTCGGAGCCCGCCCCGTTACGCAGCGCCTGGGCCTCGAGCCCGCGCTGCCCACCCCCTGGCTGTCAAGCCCGGCGTCTTCACCACTCGGCCAGTGCGTCCCTCTGAAACCACCCCTCGGAGGCGAGGGGGGTTCTGAGAAACTGCCTCACCAGCGCCGAGCCGAGCAAGCTCCGTTCCTCACAGTCTTTTTAAAAGGGGAGAAAGAGAGCGAGCCCCGGGCTTGCCAGTCCCCCAGTGAGGTACCCAACCGGCTGCGGCTTGCCTTCCCTGGTCGGCGGCCCGGCGCCGCGTGCGCAGGGCGAGCTCCTGTCGTCCGCCTCAGCTCCCGCCAGCCGAGCGGCTTGAAAGCGCGCGAAATGCAAGCCGGGAAACAGGTGCCGCCGACTCCGGCGGAATGGTGAGGGCGGCCGCGCCGGCCACGCGACCACGGCAGCGTCCTCGGACGACCGCTGCCCTTCGGCTCGGAAGCGGCGATGGGCGCGGCCCCAGAGCCGGACACGACCGCCAGGGCAGCCTTTGCCTTCTTCCCGCTTCTCCGAGGCCAGGCTGCGAAGAGGAGGATGCTGCAAAGGGGGTGGGGGAGGCAGAACCGCAAGGCCGCCCCCTTGCCTCGAAGAGGAAGCAACTGCTGCAAAGCTCCCCGGCGGGCGAGAGGGTCCGGGCTCCTGTCCGGCTCCGGCTCGCCTCGCCTCTCCCGGACGCGCCGGCTCCAGAGCGGCCGCGGCTGCTGCAGCCGCCGGAAAGGGCGCTGCAACCGGCGCGGCGCGGGAGGGGGAAGGAAGGAGCCCCCCGCCCAGGTGCGGCACGCGGTCTCGCGGGAACCGACCGAGGCGGCCGCCCCGCCCCCGCCCACTCCCGCCAAGAAGTTCCCGGGGGCGGCCCCAGCGCGCGCGCGCGGCTCCTCCGAAAGTGAAATTGACGCGCCCGCCCCAGCCCAGCCCAGCCCAGCTGAGCGGCTCTCGCGGGGGCGCGCCCGGCGGCTCTGCGGCCCGGCCCGACTCGGCTGGACAGGGAGGCGGCCGAAAACCCCGCGGGGGAGGCGGGGCGGAATTCGCCGGTCATATGACGGGGAGCCCGAGGGCAGCGACGCTTCCTGAAAGTTGCCTTCTCGCCTCCGCGGAGTGAAGATGTTGCCTCCCCGGCCCGGGAGGGCTTCGGCGGGGCGGGAGGCGCGCCCGCCGCGGTTTCTGCTCGGGCTGCTGCTGCTGCCGCCGCTGCTGCTCCTGCCTGCCGGCAGCGGGGAAGCCGGCGGGGCAAAGAGGGCCAACGTCGTCCTCATCCTGAGCGACGACCAGGACCTGGCGCTCGGGGGAATGGTAAGCCTCGGGCTCTCCGGCGCGTTTCTGCGGCCGAGCGCGCTCGGGAGGCGTCTTGCACCGCTGCCCGACCGAAGCCTGCCCGCCGGCTGCGGCGGGAGTCGTATTCCGAACGGCACCGCTTGTGAGCAGCTGCTGAGGCACGTGGGGACTGCACTTCTCGCGGTTGCTGCCGTGCGTGTCTTTCTCCTTGGGTAGAGGTTTGCAGGGAAAACCTTGAACCCTGGAAGGGAGGAGGGGGTGCGAAAGACACTCAGGGTGGCCCCGCTTTGATTCTCTTGGGTGGAAGAGGGCGGGGGGGAGGGAGAGAGAAAATCTTTCACCTTTCAAGATTCTGATCTGACCCCCTGGGACCATAAAATGCCAATACTGTAGTTTTTGCAGAATCTGTTTCCTGACCTGGCCTACCTCGAAGGGGGGACATTTTGCAGAGAACACTGTTAGGGTTATTAGTAGAACAGACCTTAACAACCTGCCCCGCCCCGCCCTCTCTACAGAATGGAAATTTTGTGTAGAAATAGGTGGTACTGATCGCAGTACAAATAAATAATATTAATGAGCAGCTTGCCGATTCAAACGATTTAAAATATTTTGGAAAGGAGTGCTTTGAGAGTCCAACCGTTAAAAAGGAAACAGTGGGATGTATCATGTGGCTTCCAACAAACCACAAACAAGTTGCTGTATAGGAAGTTTCAGTTCTCTCCTGGTTTTCTCTGGTCATAAAGGAGGTTTCATCTCCATGTGAGAGTATATCTAATTTGGCTTCTTTTCTGATGCATGATCTAACCAGGCATGATACACCAGTGTATCATGGCTTGTTGGCTTCCTAGCACACTCAAGAAATGCTGCAAACTTTCTTTTTCAGTAGAGACAGAAGGAATTGATTGAGCTCGAGGTCCATATGCTTTCCCTGCTCAGGTTGTTCTGAGACTTCAGAAGGGTACGGTAAAAAGATAAAGGTTTCCCTGCTAGCTGTGGCCAACTCTAGCATCTCTGTTCCCTAGCCAAAGAACCAGAGTTGTCCAACAGTGCTTCCGTGGTCATGTGGCCAGCACGACTATAGGCCAAGGTGCACAGAACTCTGTTATCTTCCCACCATATAGGCGGTACCTATTTACTACTTGCATTTTCACATGCTTTCAAAGTATGGCAGGAGTTGGGGCAAGTAACGGGAGTTCACTTTGTTACACGGCACTTGAGTCAGGAACTCAGGCTGCCAACCTTCTGGCCAACAAGCCCAGTGTCTTAACCACTCAGCCACTGTGCCCCTGGGAAGGGTATGGACCACCTCTAAAATCCATCCCCAGGAATCATCTGATTCCAGCATTTATATCTTTAAAATCACAAAAGCATGGCTTCCACTGTCAGGGCATGTTTTCAAATGCATGGCCTAGTAGATACAAATCCTACATGTGTCTTGCCAGATGGTGTGCTTCTGAATGCAGCTTTCACCACATAGCATGCAAGGCAGGGGGAGAATTTCACTTGAGACATCATGGTCAGTTTGAGAGGCTGGATTGGGCCTACCGGACATTTGGCCAGACCATTCCACTTTCTTGTAGATGCTTAAACTGGCATGCTCTTTTAATATACACATAAAGTATTTTAATGCATCTCTTCGGGACTTTGGGGGCACATGGTGCTATGAGTAGTTAAGACACTGGGCTTTTTGGCTGGAAAATCGGTGGCTCAGGTTTGAGACCCAAGACCTGCCGCATAACAGTGTGAGCTCCCATTGTCTGCCTAGCTCCAGCCAATCCAGCAGTTTGAAAGCACGGAAAAATGCAAGCAGCTAAATAGGTACCACCTTTGCTGGGAAAGGTAACGGTGTCCTTGCGCCTCGGCATGTAGTCATGTCGGCCACATGACCACGGAAGTGTCTTCAGACAACGCTGGCTCTTCGGCTGAGAAACAGATGAGCACTATCCCCTAGAGTCAGACACAACTCACGGGGGAAACCCCGACCTTTTTGCCTTCAGGACTTCACAGAATAATTTACGAAGAAAAGAAGAAGAAAATAAAGGAACCTATAAGGATTCATACAAGAATTTTCTTTTCAAAGTGCTCTGTGTTGGCAAGTGGATGAAGCAGAAACCACCTGACCAAGGAGCAGTTCATGGCTGTTCCTCTTGTTTTTTTCTCTCCTGAAAGAAAAAGTCTCTTGTGGCATAAAAGACTTCACAGAGGCAAATAAATCATGGCAGCTGGACTAGGCCTTTGATGTTAACAAAGAGAAGAAAGCTTTAAAGAACCCAAGATGGGTTTGGATGCTTTGTTTCTTTGTTAACATCAAAACCTTGGTCCAGCTGCCATGATTTATCTGCCTCTGTGAAGGTGAAAGAGAAAGTGTTCAAGCATTATAAAATTCATCTGACATCCTTTGGGTGCGTTGCAGTATTCACGTAAATTAGGGCAGGAATTAAAGCCTGCATTTTTCAAACCAAAGAAAGCCCACATTTCCAGAATGGTTTCCTTTCTTCCAAAAGCACGGCATGCCAAGCAGCAGGCTGTTGCGGGAACTCTTGGAAGGGTTAACCAAAGAAATGCAATTACGAACTTCCAGAGTGTTAGTTTGTGCTGAGGGTGAATAATTTAGAAAATAAATTCTTATCTGTTTGGAAGCGCTTTCTCGAAGGCAAGAATGGTCAAGGAGATGGGAACCCTGGAACTTCAGCCCTGTAGGTTCTCTGAATGCTTGACCATGCTTGACCACGGGCGAGGCTGGTTGAGTTCTAATCCAGCAATTTCTGGAGGGCATCTGATTCCCCAACCTTGGAAGAGAATGAGCTCAGGAGGCGAGTTCGGAGAAATTGTCTGTCCTCTAATCTGGCCAGCAGCTTCCCATTCCTGAGATGTTATGCACGAAACAAATTCAGCCTTGTTTAGCTCTTCAGAAGGTCTGCAGACACTGAAGAGAAGCCAAAATAGTGATGATAAAACCTTGGAAAGATAAAACAGCAATATATTTTGGAGCCAAAATATGCTCACACATGCTTTTGGGCCATTTGGTTTTTGGTCAAATTGTCTGGAATGATTTTGCTATGATTCAAATAATCAGCCCTTTTCTTTTTTTTTTCTTTTTCTTCCTTTTTTAGCTTTCGTTCTTAGACTACACATTTAAGTTACATTTCACTATTTGACAAATGATTTTGAATTTTCTTTGCATCAATATTATGTGATTTTTAATTTGTTGGTTTTTGCAAACGTTTACGTTTCAGAAGAGTACAATATCCGGTTATTTTGCCAAAGAGAGTTCTATTCCCCATTTTAGATTCAGCTAAATGTGCATGAAGAATAGGGCAAAAAGATGGTTTTTCATCATCTTCCTTTCTTCTCCTGTTAGCCAAAACAGAAATGAGAACAGCTGTCCAGCAAATAGGTGGTCAGTAGGTCACCCTGGGGCAAAAGGAGCCACTTTATGAGAGCAGATCAAAGATCTCAGGAAATAAAGACATAATATTAGCAGATTCAGAGATTGGTCTTCCAATGCAGAGGGCAATATATGTGGCTTGAGATGATGGGATCTGTAGTTCAGTGTATGGAAAGATGCTCTGAACCTGGAGGTTTGGATTACATAGAGCCAATCTGGTCTAGAGGTTATGACACTAAGCTAGAAACTAGGTGATGGTGAGTTCTAGTCCCACCTTCGCATGAAAGCTGGCTGGGTGAGTTTGGGTCAGTCTCTCCCTCCCTCTTTCTCTCTCTCTCTCTCCCTTTCTAACCCGCTTCACAGGGTTGCTGTTATGGGGAAATAGGAAGAGAAAGGAGTATTGTGCGTGTTCACTGCCTTGAGTTATTTATAAAAATAATAAAGGCAGGAAATAAATAACCTATGCCGTAAATCAGCCTTCCATCAGTAAATAAATAAGTAAGTCAATAAATGCTATGTCTCAGGCTCTAAATCTGATCCTTCCAAATGAATTGGGGATTTGGCAGGACAGCTTCTTAAAAGTTGGCCAAGGCAATGCCAGCTGCTGGTCCTGAAAGTTGCGATTCCAACTCATCTGTAGGATGGCAGCTTGGCATCAGACTGTGCTAGATCCTGTAGTGCCTCTTCCAAACATCTGTCACAAGGATGTAAGAGGAGAAGTTGTCCTACGGAAGGAACTGTTTCGTAGTCTTGTTTCAAAGGCTTCAACCTGAAATTTTCACTTCCATTTTTAGACTCCCATGAAGAAGACCCAAAAGCTGATTGGTCAGTCTGGAGCTACCTTTGCTAATGCAGTAAGTATCCCAAAATATGATTTCAGGATCGCTTTGTGTAAGTGTCACCTATATGGGGAAGAGCAAACCCAGATTTCTTATCTTCATGACTCATACAGAGATCCTAGAACTCACGTCTTTCCTAAAGTAGAGGCTTCCCAGTCTGTAGGCCACAGCAGCCTTCCTCCCCAGCTGGGTAGGATAGGACTTGTAGTCTGACACCTGGAGGGTGACAGAGCAGGGAAGGCTCATGTGTACAGCTGGAATTATTTTACAACAGGACTGAAAAGTCCAACCAGATCTGTTCCCCAGGAATTATTGTTTTTAAGACATAAACACTTTTCCCCCCAATAAAATCTGGTAATTTAGGTCAGATTTTGGGAACCAGGGTGCAAAACTATTAACGAAAAATCTACTTTTCTTTAGGCATGCATTTAATTAATATTGGGGGGGCGCAGTGGTTGAGAGGTTCAGATACTGGGTTTGTCGGCCAGAAGGTGGGCAGCTCAGCAATTCAAGACCTGAGCACTACCGTTAAGCGGGGTGAGCTCCCGTTATTCACCCTAACTCCTGCTGACCTAGCAGTTCGAAAACATGCAAAATGAAAGTAGATAAGTAGGTACTACCTAAATTGGTGGGTAGACAGCGTCCCATGCGCCTTGGCATATAGTCATGCTTGCCACATGATGATGGAAGCATCTTCAGACTTGGCTGTGAATCAGAGATGAGCACTACCCCCTGAAAGGGGAAACCTTTACCTTTTTTAATTAACATTAAATAGAGGCATTTGTATTACTCTCCGTTCATTGATTTAATAGCTTCTGCCATCTCTCATTTGGAAATAACTTGCTTAACTTTAGAGGATTGTGGGGGCCTTCAAAGTGCCCTGATTGCATCTAGGAAGAGAACCTTGGAAAAGCTCTTGAGTTTACTACTTTGGCATAGATGGTGAACAAAAATGATACCCCGCCCAACTGATCGGCTGTTTTTAGTTCACAGTGGCCCCCCTGTGTTGTCCCAGCCGCAGCAGCATCCTGACAGGCTTGTATCCCCACAACCACTTGGTGCGGAACAATTCTTTGGAAGGGAATTGCAGCAGTCCTGCCTGGCAGAAATTCCAGGAGCCTTCGACCTTCCCCGTTTACCTGCAGAAGCATGGTTACCAGACCTTCTACGCTGGCAAATACCTCAATCAGGTAGAGCAACGCGTTTCTGCAATACAAAGATGTGGCTTGTGTTTCCCTCCAAACACTCCTCCTTAAGCGATTGTGCAAGTGTGCCAGCTGTGCTTTCACTGACATTTTTCCTTTTTTACAGTATGGGGTCCCCAAAGCAGGTGGTGTTCAACACGTCCCCATGGGATGGACCTATTGGTTAGGTCTGGTGAGTAGAACAGCGCTTGGTTTCTTCCAAGTTTCCTCATGGAACAGAGCGCTTGAGGGAAATCCGCAGCTCAGAACCACTGGGGTGAATGGCTGCACCCCACAGGTGTTGTTGGACTCATCAGTTCCCATCAGCCACAGCTGGCTTAGCTGATTTTTGGATTAATGGGAGCTGGAGTTCCAGAACAGAATGTAATGCTACATAAATGGAAAGCTAGACTTAAGTCTTTGTTCTCAAATATAAAAGTTGCTAGAAGAATTGCCCACAATGGTTTAAAGAGGAAGTATGATATGTCTTAATATTGGGATCTGTTGAGGTTGGACAGAAACATACTGAAAATTAGTATTAGTAACTAGCATATAAACACAGGAAGATGTCTTCTAGGTTCAGCCTGAATCTATCCAGTCCAGCATCTCCGAAATCTGCAGGGAGATTTTCTCCATCATTTAGACTGTAATTCCATCAAGTAAATGGAATTTCTATATGCCCAGTATGTCCCTGTGGGTAAGTGTGGCTTAGCTGGGACAGCAATAGGGGGATATAACAAGAAAGTGAAAGTAGCTGGATTAACACATTGCACTTAGTAGCGTTAGGCTTGAAGGATCAGACTCAGAAGGATCCGGGTCAGACGGTTCAGTTCTAATCTAGAGGTTTATTGAAGCTCCAAGGTCACAAGAATTTCTCCAACTGCCAACCCACACTTGCAGTACCCATATGTGGCTAACAGTCTTCACAGACGGTTGGACCTTTGGCGTTTGTGCATGTGTAGTGACTCCAAGCTGATCCTACTCTTAACCCTTGGCTCTGCCTTTTCTTCTCCCACAGATAGTTTGCTAACCCTGCTTTGCTGGGCTGTTGTAATTTGAACAGTTGCTAAATGAATGGTGGTAAATTGAGGATTATCTGTGTTTATTCTGTGTACATTATGTCTTAACGTTGGCTTCGTATCAGTTTGTTTTAACTTCCCATTTCATCATTTTGGGTGTACTGTAAACTGCTCTGAGGTTTTTCTAAAGAGCAAGCAGTGCAAAAATATTTTAAGAATGCGCCCCTCCCTCCCCCATGTCTAACAGGCGTTGTGCGTTCTCCTACAGGTGGGCAATTCCAAGTATTACAACTATACCCTTTCAGTGAATGGGCACGAAGAGAAACATGGGGACCACTATGAAGAGGACTATCTCACAGACCTCCTTGTGAGTCACTCCACTTCTTTCTGGGCTTCACCTTTACTGCAGTGCCATGCAGAGGTGTCCACAAGATATGCTCCAAAAAGTCAAGAAGGCAGCCACAGTGCATAAACATATAATGTGCATTATACATAAAAAATAGGCAGAACTTCAATTACAATCACATTGTGGCTGTTATCTTGACTTTTTCTTCACCATTCCTGCTGGTGCCATGCCCTCAGCTGCCCTCCTCAAACAATTAGGTTGTTCTGGTATTGGGAGATACCCTTTGTTTATGTACAGAGTATTTCTGTTTATGGCGTTAGTCAGTACCAACAAGGGCTTGCTAAATAAGGACTGTCAGGTGAGAACAACCAGATCCACACGTGTAGAGTTCAACCAACTACTTTATTGGTCTATGCCTATAATGCAAGAATCTCCCAGACTGGCAACTTTCACCTGGGAAATACTAGATTTCCCAGTCTAGTTTAGTTCAGGTGCCCTCTTATGCTTAAGCAGCGACTCCAGACTAATTTCCCTCTTGAATCCTCTTCCTGACTGGAACAGTTGTCCATCAGGATGACTTGTGTGTGTGTGTAATCTTGTCTTTGTTTGGATGATATGGCTGATTGCTTGGAGCTTGGCCCTTCCCAGTCACAGGGTTGTTTTGAATCCCCTTCACACTGTATTAGCAATATTTGCAACACAAGCTATCTCTCCTCTAACAACTGTGTGTGTGCAAATACAGCCAGTGTTAAATATTATTTCTCTTTCTGAAATTGACCATCTGGCCGACAAGCCCAGGCAGTAGAAAACATCAGTTAATTGTAGATAAGATCTTAGCTGAGCAGTGCAAAATCCAAAGTCAAGCCAAAGATTCACGATGCTAAATCAAAGGAGACAGGAGGTCTTGGTTAGTTAATAAGCCAGGACTGTAAATAACCAAATTTGTTGAATCACCGGCATGCAAAGCTTAAATCCTTTTGAGTGTGCAAACTTTGCTGGTGAGCTCAGTGTCCTGCCGCTGGCTGATGAGTTGCACACTTCAGTGAGGATTAGAGATCCCAGGAGGAATTGCTGGGGTGGGGGCAGTGAACGCCTGAAGCTTCCCACATTGCCGCGAGAGCACGACAGATGTTCTTTCCACTTGCGCCCTTGCGCATCGCCTTCTGTCCTCCTGTGTTGCAGACCAACCGGAGCCTGGAGTTCCTGCAGAAGCGCTTGAGCCCTCCCTTCCTCATGGTATTAGCCCCGCCGGCCCCACACTTGCCCTGCACGGCGGCTCCTCACTACAAGTCTGCCTACGGCACCCTCAAAGCCCCTCGCAACGGCAGTTTCAATGTACACGGGAAGGTGAGCGCCAAAACATTCAAGGGGGGTCCTGGTCCTCGTGGCACTGAAGCCAACTAACGCTGGGCTTGGAGCGCACATTGCAAAAAATGTGCTTTCATGACCAAAAATGGCTCCCTCGGTGCTCCCGGGGAATAAAGATTTAACCGCACATGCTTGTTCTTTCATTTTAAGTGGGAAACTTCACTTCCACTGGACTGCCTATGCTTCAGGACTTCTCTAGTGCCTTTGGCTGGTCCCCTACGAATTTTACCCTACTCTTTTCTCCCAATTATCTTTAAAACGGGTTTTGCAATGTCATACAGATAGTCCTTGATTTATGACTGCATTTCAGATGCGTAGGAACTGGCCTGCTTTACGATGATGGCGTTCTCTTAAGGACCACTGCAAAAAAAAACAGGTCATAAAATTGGGTTGATCATATGATGACCCAATTTATGACCATCACAACTTATGACCTTAATGGACAGACTCCATTACAGTCGTAAGTTGAGGACTACCTGTGTTAGCCCGTTCTTCTGTGTTTGTGTTTAATATTATTTAGTATTTTTTTTTAAAAGGCATATATGCCCTGTGCCATATAGAATCATGATTGGAGTTTTAATTTTGGCACAGCTTGGTTCTAAAGTGATAATTGCTCCCTTTTCCTCGTCAGTTTCAGCTATGAGGAGGACTTGTCCGTCTCCACCATAGTAACCTTCCATTTCTCCAAAAGTTGGAGACACTTTGGAGAGACTATTTCCAATTTTTTGTTCTCCCAAGTGGAAAAAGAAGGAGGCGTTTGAAGTAAGCTAGATGGGGAATCACGTCCACTTTTCTGCCTTCTTTAAATAAGAAAAAGGCAGCTGCTGTGTCATTTCAGGGTGTCCCATCCAAGTGTAATAAAACTTTGATTTTAAAAATGAAATAAAAATTAAAAAACAGTAAGTGGATTGCAGGTTTACAGCCATGACTGATTTGGAAGTAGTGTTCACATTACTTACAGTCACATTCATTGACTGTGGGGATTTGAGAAGAAAAGTTAGGACTTGCTTTGCAGGATGGAAATGTTCCAGTAGCCAGGAATGTGTGGCAAGGCATCGGAAAGGCAGCTTCCATAACATCTTGTCCGGAGGAAATTCTTCCCAGGTTGTGCATTTTTCTGTCCGTCACAAGTACAAGCATCTTCTGCTGTTGTGGGAGAAGAAGACCTTGTGGGAAGCCTGGCCTGGTTCTCAAAGGAACGTGACGTAATTCAAGCTCTGTAGAATTCCATGAATGACGGCCTCTTGGTGGTTTCTGCCAAACACAGAACAACGTCCTAATTGACGGCTGGGTTAGCAGCTTTCAAAGTCAGCCCATGCATAAACATTGTGAAAGGACATCCCTGAGAGCTCATGTGATGTTGGCGTTCTTGCTCCAAATGTCATAAGAGCCACTTGACCATGGTGGCCGTGCTGCACGAGAGTCAGCAATTTCACAAAGATTTTATCCCTTGTTTAAAAAACATGTTGATTAGGGATCCTAGCATGCTATTGAAGAGCATCGCTCAGGTCCCTGACTTGTGCACCCCATTTAAATTATACATGGGGGTTCCTTTCACAAAATCCTGCCTGTCCAATAATTCACTCTTGTGCCATTTGGTATTTCTGGTATTTGCTCCAGGATCTTTTCCTTTTGTAGGACAAGCACTGGTTGATAAAACAAGCAAAGACACCGATGTCAAACAGCTCCGTTGACTACTTGGACCACGTTTATAGAGCCCGGTAAGAAAATGTTACTTCACTATTGCTGAAATGGAGTGGTGGGAGGAAGAATCATCTGAAGTCAGTTTTCTTGGCTGCCTTTCTTGGATTGACTCGATGAAAGGAGCTCCATCCACCTTTTTCTGCAAGCCACGGCGGAGCTAATTATGGCTTGTTGAAGCGTTTATAATTGATCGGGTTTGCACATTGTAGTAAATCATAAATATGGCTTACAGTACAAAATGGCTTTTATATATCCCAATGAGTCATGAAGTGCACAGAGCTACTGTATTTGGGTCCTCCCACGAGACAAAGCCACAAAGATACAAACCATAGAATGGTTTAGTGCAGGGTGTTCAACTTTGGCAACCTTATGCGTGGACGTACATTCCCAGAAGCTCTGCTGGCTGAGGAATTCTGGGAGTTGAAGTCCACACATGTTAAAAGTTCCAAGTTTGGATACCCCTGGTTAAGTGTGACGTGCAAATCCAATCATTAGTCAGAAAATAGTTATAATTGTTTCAGGAGAATCGATTGAGTTTTTTGACCCATCTTGGGGTCAGGATCCTGGCTATCAGTATACCCCACAGAGTGCACAGGCACAGAAATAATGCAGATCATCTTTATTAACAACAGACTAATCATCAGAATGTGAGGGTAAGCTCTTTATCATAGAAACTAGAGCGGGATTTCAGGAAAAAATTAGCATTTAGTCCAATATTACACATAGATGGATGATGGTTTCCTTTTATCTGCAGGTGGCAAACTCTGTTGTCAGTAGATGATATGGTAGAGAAAGTGCTTTATCAGCTGGAGACCCTTAAATTGCTGGACAGCACATATGTATTCTATACCTCAGATCATGGTTACCACACAGGTGAGTTGAAGCAGATATTTTCAAGAAACCTTGTGATGGGAGAAACAGAGATAGGGAATTATTTAAAAATATCCACAAGAGAATATTGGGAATGTATATATCCTTTCCACCAGAAATCTCTGCTTTGAATACAGGCAGTACAGTAACATTTGAAACAAGCTTTAATAATAAACCATAACTACAACCATTATCATAATTAAAGCAGAAAAGCATCAAAATATGATTCTATAAGAAGAGGCCCTGCCATCAAATAAAATGCCTCACTAAATATTTCCAGTATTTTTGATTCTCTCTTTAATTGAACCTGCCACCCAGAAGGGCTTCCAGAAATGAATACTGGGAGAGTCCTGCTTGGACAGTAATCACTTTGAAAAAAATAGGATTCAGAAGGAAAGGAAAAAGGCAAGGCAAGGAGGAGGAATAAGGCACATGTTTGGGAAGGTAATAATGCTTGTCTATTGACAATTTGATGTCTCAGTTTGATCTGGAAATTCGCCTTTGGAGATTGGATTGAATTGCCTTTGAATCAAATCTCCAAAGCGAATAGTTGTACTTGCAGAAGAATGACTCCTTTTTGTAGCTGAAATTACCCATATTGAATTTTTTTCCCCTTTCTGTCTGTTCTCCTATCTTTGGGGGGTTTTCTCCAGGTCAATTTTCACTGCCCGTTGACAAACGGCAACTGTACGAGTTTGATATCCGGGTGCCATTGCTGGTGCGAGGCCCGGGTATTAAAGAAAATCAAATGCACCTGGTAGGTTTACTTGTCCTAGGGGAAGGGTCTCAGCTGGAGGTCCAGCACCAGCTTTGTGGAGAGCATGTTAAGTTAAAATGAGGAGATGACGAATTATGGGTTAGAAGAGCCTAAGAGTTGGATTAGGGAAGGACTGTTGGTGGCCTCCAGGATACCTGAAGATCAGATTGCTTGGCCGGAGAATTAATGTCTCTCCACAATCCAGCCCTACCCCAATCAAGATGACTACTTGTGGTTCTCTCATCGCTAACTGTCGCAAGTGTCTTGGCTCCACTGGAGTAAACCCAGCAGTCATGTCCACATTATCCTGCTGACAGAGGATCAACTGGCCTGTAAGAAAAAAGAGGAGGCCACCCAGGCATCATTTATGTCCCCACCCTGGGCCCCTCCCCGTAATTTAAAAGCAGCAGAATCTGCAGTCCTGATGCAAAAAATCTGTGTCCTATGGGATAGTTTGCAAAAGGTCTCATCCTTGACGATGGGGCCAGCATTTCCTGCTTTTTCTTGGGTATGTTCTTTTTCTTTATCGTTTTATCAGTTGTAGTCCTGTTTGGAGCTTGCATGACCCACCTGTTTTGATATGTTTCCCATTTCAAAATGAAGAGAAACTGCCCAGCAGATTTCCAGCCAGTGTGCTTGGAAGCAGCTCTGGGGACTGTACTAAAAACCTCTGAAGGCCAGCTGCAGCCCTTGGCTTGACTGGTGTTGCTCATTCTTGGTCTACGGTTTCCATTCCCCTCTCTTTGTGGCTGGAGAATAAGGGAATTGAACCAA
>JANHZU010001543.1:79463-90092 GCA_032468055.1 Acrochordus granulatus | reverse complement strand
ACAGGCATCTGGACTGGATTTTTCTCAAGTAGAAGACGTTTCACCTTTTATCCAAAAGGCTTTCTCAATTCAATTTCCAACTTAGAAATTTTATTTTAAGGCAGAAGCCTTCATGAGCGGCCACGTAGATGCCTTCACGCTCCGTCATCTTATGGCTCTACAACAGGGAAGAACAGTGATTCACGACCATCGCAAATTTAAGCTGTGTAGACTTCAACTCCCAGAACCCCCCAACCAGCGTGTTTCTTGGGGGGAACTCTGGGAACTGAAGTCCGTACAGCTTAAAGTTGCTATGGCTGAGAAATACTGCTCTAAAAAATGCCTCAAGATTAATCGCCACAAACCAAAGTTTAATAATTCTCAAGAAATTGGGGCGGTGCAAGTACAGTACATATAAACAAACATGCACCTCCAGTCACCTCAGTGAGGCTGCCATCTTGGCTTATTTGCTACAGCCTGCAGACACCCCTGTCAAGAAAGCATTCAAAGTCTCTTATTTATTTATATAATTTATATGGCCACCCCTTTCACAGCAGTAAATATATTGTTGGAAAATCAAGGAGATACTTCTCCAGCATATGAAGGAAGTTCTGAGTTCCAGGGGAAAAAATGGCAGACCAAAGATGGAGCTGGAGAGTAGAGCAGCTCTTTGTAATTCCTCTCTGGACAAGAGAGGACTTGAGATCGGCTACAAGGGCTCCAGACAGTTGCTCTTTGTGAGGAAACGGCAAGGAAGCGATCCGCAGTGCGCTTAGAAGAGGGAATAAGCATCTTTTTTTTTTCTCAAACCATAGTGGGTGCCGTTAAAGACACTGGGCTCACATACTTCCTTTTCCAACCACTTTCCCCCTCTTCTGGATGTATCTGCATGCTGAGGTCAAGGTGGTGGCCAGGATGATGCGATCAAAGCTCTGCCATTTTGTATGCATGCCGCAGGTGGAAGACAGGCAGGGTTTTGATCCCACCATTGTGGCTGCCATCTTTTTAACACATCCTGACACAATCCTTTCTCTGTTCTCAGCCTTTGGTGATGAGCAAAGGTAGTAGGGGAGAAAGCAATGGATGGTGCAAGGAGATTCATTTGTGCAAGAGCACAGGTGGCTGAACTTTTGCCGACCTTTCCCTACACAGTTCTCTCCTGCTGCTGACTTTATGGTGTGGCGTGGCTGATACCGTCACGATTGGATAACTCCACCGCAGCAAGGTCACTGATATACAAAGAGTTTATTTACCTGGGTGTGTATAGATCTGGCTGGAAACAGGGCACAGTTAGCAGAAGACGCAGAGAGAATCCCTTCCACAGAATCCCTTCCAAGTGTCTCCAGGCAGGCTGGTGGAGTCTCGTTTCCAAATAATGTCCAAGAGATATATAAGGTTTCAATTGCTCCCATGAGTAAGGAGCAATTCGTCTTGTCTTAAGCTTTGCACGGGGCAGGTTCTGACAACAAAGGGATTCTGTTTCTCCGCTGGTTTATCACAGAGCCTGATGCTGGTTAGGACTCAGAGGGAGGAATTATGCTCCAGATAATCTATCCAGCTTCCCTGCCTTAGGAAGGACTTGAACCTGCATCTCCCTGCTCCTATTCCAGCGTCCTTACCTTATCCGATGGGGGCTCCTGAAAGAGTAGAACACATCTGAAGGGTGTGTACCTAGAAGAAGTGAGCTGTGTCAAGATATCAGACAACAACATGAATTGTTTACTGACTTTGTTATTTCTTCCATTTCTATCCATACTTTTCTTCCAGAATTCAAGGGGGTATATATGCTGTTCTCCCATTTTCCTGGGAAGTAGACTGGACAGCAACAGATGAAAGTCGCTCACTGATGGTAAATTTGAACCTAGATCTCCCCAAAGCCTGTCCAGTGTCTTAACTGTGACCTCACAATGGCTCTTACATCCTTGGTGTCCCTTCCAGATGCACCTTTTGTCGTCTGCACTGTACATGATATCATGTGACCTTCCCCCATGATTACCAGCAGAGCTTTTCAGTAGGAAAACTCCTCCAGCGGATCTTATGACATGAAGCTAAAATTAACATGTTTGACCTAACAATTGTACTATATCTCCTCAGAGTGTTGAGTATCTCACACACCAAACAGACACCATTCATTCATTCATTCATTCATTCACTCATTCAAGCTGTCATTCCTTCTTACTCAGGGACTGGATTCACATATTGCAATAAACCATGTTTCGTGCAGATGAGGTGATTTGCAACAATCTGTACCTCCAGATCCCCAAATCTTCATCTTCAAATCTGGAGGGAGCATGGTCCCTTGGGCAGTCAGGAAAGTAACCCCATTCCTAGGTCTCCGTGACAATAAATCAGTGCACGAGCACCACAATTGACCCAGGAAGACTTTACCCATGCTCTCTTCTTGTTTGAAGGGTGGGGGAGCAGATGGGAGGGGCAGAGCAGGGTGGAGGTTGTTCAGATTATGACTCATGGCCACTGGCTCAGGCCAGATTTCACTGCTGACCAGAGGTTGTGCTTCCAATCTGTTCCTCTTCACTGCAGAGCAGCCAACATTTCCCATCCTTTTCCTTTTGTCAGTCTGAGGATCGAGACCCCCTCCTCAATGGCAAGTTCTCCGGGCGGGGAGTCTGAAGCCAGTCTGAGGCTGAGTAGAGCATCATCTGAAGCTGCTGTTTTCCTTTTTTAAAGAATATACAGTACTGTAGTTTCTTGACAATTTTTACCTGAATAAAGCAGGAACATGAAAGCACGTAGGGAGGAAAGTTAGGAAAAGGATGAAAGGAAAAGTGTGAAAAACAAATCAGAGGAAGAAGACATTTAAAGAAGCAAATTCCAGTCTCCTTTACAGCGACACTTACAAACAAGCTTATTCTCCTCCTTCCTAAGATTGCATCGCATAGCTCCCTCTGTCCCCTATTCAACCCGTTTTAATCAGCTTGTCCAGAATTTGCCACTCCGTTTTTTTCTATTATGGGTGAGAAGTCCAGTCTTTTATCAAAGTACTTGTTGTTTTATCCCCGATCAGGCCGATCAGTTTTGCCATTTCTGCAAATCTGTCCTCCACACAATCCTTTCCCCCGTTGTCGATATTTCGGTAGTTCTCCATCGTTGTGCACAGAATTGTCTTGCTTGAAGCGGTCTTTCCTGACAGGTCCTCTCCAAATGCATCAGCTCCCACTGTCTGGATTTCTTGAATTCTGGGGAAAGGCTGGATTGAAAGGCTCAAATGATGGGAAAGCTCCCAAGTGCTCCTCTTTGACTTCTTCCTGGTGATCAGGGGTGTCGACAGAAGCAAGCAATCTTCTTCAAAAGGCCTGAATTAGCCCAGGAGTGTCTAGCTGCTAACCTGCCCAGTCGATACTGGATTGCTTAAGAGCTCCACTGAGGAAAACAGGCCAGGAAATTCCAGCAAACGTTCAGACTGTACCATGTTCCTCCAGCTGCTTCCTTCAAGAATAAATTCCCAAGACCCTTCACGTCCCTGATCCTTTTCTGCTTTCATGCTAACATAGATTGCAGTTGGCCTGTATCCTATTTCTGTGCTTTTGTAAACTTCTAAACAATGTGTAACCTCTGATGGATTACCTCCTTCACTCCTTATCTTCATTTTGGGATAACACTGCAAGATTAGCATATAGAGAGAGGTGTTATTGTTACATCACAAGAATAAACTCATTGCTTGGGGCAAAAACACTTCTGCTTTTCCTGATGTGCTTCAACAGGTTCAACAGGATGTTCTCCGCAATTTGTCAGCAGGTAAATGTGCAGGAAAGTCATTATAAGGCCAGTGGCAATACTTTGCATATCAATTCCATTGTTTCCTCCTGAACTTATTTGAAGGAAATCCCATGGTGGAAAATGGGTTAACAGAACGGCCATTGTGTTAAGTTTCTCCAGTCCTCAAGATGCTGCCCCATTTTTTTGGTTTGCAAGTGTGATCTGAACAGTCTTCTCCTGCTTTCTGCACTAGTAAGTCATTGCCCAGAGCCATTTCCCATTGCAGTCTTGAACTGCTTTCCTTGAATCAGAAGAAAGCACAACTGGCCTGAGTTTGATGGTCCCCATTGCCAATCTACATTCTCCTTTGTCAATTGGGAAGTTGTTTGGGATGATCAACCCTGCCCAATTTCAGTAGTGTCATGTGGCCTCACACAGTCTTCCCTGAAATTGTTTCTTTTCAGCTCTGGCTTCTCTTCAATTCCCTATCATCTTTCGTTTCCATCCCCCAGTGACAAGCTTCCTATTTTGGGATGGAGGGCCAGGAGGTCCCATCACACATGGCACAGCTGCAAAGGTCAGCCATGGAGCACAATTGCTAGAGTACAGCGCTCTCTTTATTGAGGGTCTTGAATTTGGAAAACCTCCCTATCACATTATACAGAATAGACAAGGTTTCAACTTCCCAGCATTGATGCTGATGAGTGGAAGGACATCTCTGGGTGGAAACAGCCACTTGTGTTCCTCGCAAGAGAGGAAAGGAAAGATCCAAGCAGTGCAGCTTCTACCTACAGCTGCTCAGCCTAAGTAGCATTTGTTGTTCCCACGTGGGTAATTCCGACTGGCTGAACTCGCCAACACAAGAGATGCACGCAAATATATGCACGTTGGCTAATGTGAATGTGAGTGGTGAGATTATTTAGCAGTGTTTATCAACCTGGTAACTTCCAGGTGTGTGGACTTCAACTCCCAAAATTCTTAGGGCAGCCATACTGGCTGTGGAATTCTTGGAACTTGGAAGAGCAGACCAAAGTTGGGAAGGATCTTCTAGTCCAATCCCTTGTTCAGTTTAGAATTCACTAGGGTAGGATTTGCCAAACTTGGCAACTGTAAGACCCGTGGACTTCAATTTCACATGGGCTGGGGAATTCTGGAAGTTGAAGTCCACACATCTTAAATTTGCCAAGGTTGGGAAACTTTGCACTAGGGCATTTCTGACATATGAAGATCCAGGCTTCACTCTTTGACTCTTATCCAACTCTCACTGGCTTCAGATTAGTTTTGCTTTCACCTTTCTAACAGTTAGGCAAGTTATCTTCTCACATTTTGGTGATATGGCCTCAAGGCTGAAGAACATTTCTTTGGCATCCAATACTTTAATTGGTCTTTTGTGTATGTTGTGATCATAGGGTGCCCAAACAGAAATATTTGCTGGGAACAAGAGGACAAAAACCCCTAACATTGTTTTAGGATGTTTGTCATCGCCTTGTTTATTTGAAGTGTGTATATGTGTCAAGGTGATCACTGCCCAACAGTCTACACTTTCTGCTCTGGAGAATACATCAGTGTGTTTCAGCATTCAGTCTGCAGAACTGTATTCATCCTATGTGAAGAAGTAGATCCCACTTTCTAACACAAGAGATTCTTATTCTGTCTGAGGTTCTAATAGCTGAGGAAACAAGACCTCTCCAGAGCTATTCAAAGTCCACAAAATCCTGCAAAGACAATGACAGCATTCAGATCGGCTTTTCCTAAGGCCCATAGTCATTTCTCTTCTTCTGAACTGTTTCCCTGCATGATTGAAGACATTTTGTTTTTCTTATGTTTATCCAGTTACCTTATGTCTTGGACTAAATGCTGTAGGTGGGGAACTTCACCTTCCCTGAAGGGTCATGGAGTAGATGGACTGCTATTACTCTAATGGCTAACTTTGTTAATTAGTCTTTTGATAAGCCTTAATCTATCCTTTGGGCGATTGTTATAACAAACCAAAGCAACAACAAAATTTTTTTATTGAGCTTGATTATTAAGAGTTTTGTGATTGCAGGGAGAATCAATAATTCATTCCTGAACCCACAAAGCTAACTGCTTTTTGAGACAATAATCAGCAAGGAGAAATTCAGAAATTCTAGACTGGGAGGGTGGTCTAGGAAAAATTACTATCCTTTGGTGACATTGAGAGGAGGAGGAGGAAGATGGGAAAGGTATATCGAATCAGACCAAAGGGATGACAGGATTATGGCAGGTGAAAATGGTGAATGTTCATCCATAGAGTTATTGTAGAGGAGACTAATTTGATGGCACAATTATCAAGATATTAGCAAAATATTATTTTAATACACAACGTAGCCTGTGATTGCCTAGAATTCCAAAAGCAACACCAGGCATTTCATTTCCTTTTCCAACGTTGCCTTGGTTACTGCTGCATTTCCTTCTGTTATTTTATGCCTTGTCTATGAACCATCCCAATTGTTTTGAAAACTGTATGGCATCCTAAGAAATCAGCTATCCTACTCAACTGGCAAATACAAGAAGCATTTCCTGCAGCATACAACTCAGCTCATTGTCATTCTTTAGCTTTTAAATTAATAAGAAACCAATAATGGAAAGGCAACATCTTAATGGGAAGGATATTTTGTCTTGCCTTTATGTCAAAGAAGCCTTGCAACCACCTGAAAAAAGCCACAAGGCTGCTTCAGAACAAGACCTCGTTCTTTTTTCCCTATCAATAATGGTTAGAGCTGTGGCTGTCACCAAGAAAAGTGAAAATCTTCTACAACTGGCCTAGAAGCAGAAAAGGTTTTACGCCAAGGCGTCTTTCATGGTTGGAGGTTTAGATTTGTCTAGAAAATTTGGCAATGAGTGAGGATTGTTCCCATCTTCCTAATGTAATTCATTTTGCAGTTTCTAATAGGATTAAGTCAAGCCATCTGCAGATTTTAAAAACTATTCCATAATGCAGTCCTAGAACAGGAAGGGACAACCTCTGGCCTCTTCCCTAGGGCCACTTCACAAAGCATCTTTCAAGAGGGTAACTTAAATCATTTCAATTTAAATCACCCCAGCAGCTTCTCCAGCCTAGCTGGACTTTTGTACTTTGAAGCTGGAACAGGTGGCAACAAGAAAAGCAGGTTAAACTTGGTTACTCAGGGAAGGAACTGATCTTAGCTGTCAAATCCCAGAAACATGGAATTGTGTAACCAAGAAGCAAATAACATTTGAAAGTATGTCAGAGTTCTGCAACTTAGAAAAATGTTATATGAAAGTGAAACTGGAACCCCCATTTTTGAGAAACAGCCGTTTTTTGTAAATTTCTTATTTGGTCCATTAGTGTTTACTTATCAGCTTAGATAACTGCAGAATGACTGCTTCTATAATCTAGCAGTACCCATGGATTTCACAAAATGCAAAGATCCACAAAAACTCTTTACATTAAAATAAGGTCAGTTTTGGAACTTGCAAAAAATTACATACACGCATATCTTTAAAAATCTGAGCATTACCAGATGTAGATAATGCAATCTCCTTCTTATTATGAACTACTAGGCATTCTAATTTTCATTACGTTCATTCATGTTATATTAAATGATGGTTTGCTTATCTAGTTTTTGAATAAGCCACAGCTGTCTGGTTGCTCCCAATGAGCTAAGCTACAACCACAGTGGAAAGCTTCATATAACATAGTTAGTCAACATCAAGCAAGTCCTCCTGTTCGCAGAGCGTAATGTATAAACTGTTTTGCCAATGGATCAGGAACAAACTGATTGTTCCTTTAGTGGAATGTTGTCTTACAGAAAACAGCAGATAAGCTTAGATATCATGAGCAGTGTTGGCTAAAGATCATTTTAATTCATTTTCATGCAGCAAAATGGTGACCTAGCTTTCAGTTTCCAATTATCACATCATAACCATGCAGGGTCTCAACAATGAGTCTACCATCTGGCTCTCAAAGCCTTGGCTATGTTCCATAGAAACCTTCCACAATGTTACGGCTAAACTGTATTTTAACTGTAACATAGTTTAAATACAGGACACCAGAGTAATAATATGAACTGTCCTTTAAATTGAAATGTAATTAAAATCAAATTTACATTATCTTGTGACATCAATCCTTACTTTTTGGAAAGTAGACACACCAAGACTCAAGAAGTATTCGCCCTGGAAAAACTGTCCACTTATACTTATGAAAACTGGCTCCTCTGCAAGAGAAGATACAAGTGGGAGAATAAATTCTCAGTAATACCCCAGCAATAACAAAATGCTGGTGAATTATTTAAAATGCTCTGTACATCTATGTCTAATATGCATGATGCTCAAATTAGGCTATCATTTTATTATAGGATCATATTTATATGATATTTCATATATTGATCTGGAGTTTGATATACAACAAATGTATATCTTTCTGGAGTTTGATATACAACAAATACATGAAGCATTGATTTCTGAAAAATAGCTTGCTCTGGTTTGCCAAAATATATACACAATTGGTATTTGAACACTGAATTGCTGGAAAGATTTAATTCTTAGCATTATCAACAAATTACAGTAACTGGTTGATTGTGTGTCATCCAGCTTGTGTTGACTCTTAGCACACAGGTAGGTTTATCCAGGAAGACCTGTCCCCAGCTTAGTCCTTCGGGTCTTCCAATGGCGCACCCATCACTAGCAGTAACTGACTCCATCCATCTTGCCTCTCGTTGTCCACTTCTTCACTTTCCTTCCACCTTTCCAAGCATCACAGACTTTTCAAAGAGAGTGAGAACTTTGCACAACGTGGCCAAAACGTAGGATGCCCTGAAGGGCAACAAAGATAACAAAGTGCTTGATTCCAACCCAGGCAGGGCAGCTGGCACAACAGCCAGACATTTGCCCATCCAGCAGTAGCTGGAAGTCTATGAGGAAAGCCAACTCATAGAGCGACTTCCTCAGAAGCACTGTCACCTCCTGGAGAGTCAGCACCACAGCAGATAAGCCAACAGCAATTCCATCTTGCTTGGTTCAGCTACTAACTACTTGATCAGCAAAAACTTTAATAGGATGTTTAGAAGTCAGCATCTCATCAATATACATTTTGAACCTCTTGATGTTTTATGTGAAAATGCCAGGTTGGTTGTAAAGCATAAAAAATAAGCCAATAATTATGAGAGAGGCTAATTATTAGCTATAATTTAATACACTTAGTGGCAGCTATTCAGTATGAGATGTTCTAACTGGTGTGACAACTAAATTAGGCATTCATGTTCTTGTCATGCAAGCTCAGGGTTCGTTTGCACCAGCTTCCTGGCACTCCTAAAACATCTTCTCTGCAATGTTGCATCATGACAACCTATAAGAGGGAGAGCTGGGGGTGGAGGAAATGGGGAAGAGAAAGGGGTGATTTTGAACCATGACATTAAGACAACACATAGGTAGTCCTCAACTTACAACCATAATTGGGACTAGAATTTCTATTGTAAGTTGTTGCAATTGCAAGTTGAATTGGACACAGTTTTACAATAATTTTACAGCAGTCATTAAGTAAATCATCATAGTCATTAAGTGAATCCAGCTTCCTTAATAGGCATTTTGTGCAGGAAAGGTCACAAATTGTGAATATAGCACTGTAAGCCAAAAGATAATGGAACCCGTTGGGAAGAAACCAATTTCCAAATAGCATCAAGGAAAGATGTCTCTGGGTTTCAAACCAAGGAGCACATTAGAAATCAGGCACAATTATTTTTCTACAATTTAGCACAGGAAACAAAAGATAATTTCTAATCAGTTACAAAGTTACATGACAAGTACATATGCACACAAAGTAAAGCCATCTCATAATTCTCTATTAATTAGTTAATTCTACTTCTTCATCATTTAAGTTGACTACCTCTTTTAGGGTATGTTTTTATTACCATGCTAATGATAAACTTGGCTCACTTTAATCACTCTTTAAGCTAAATATCATGCCACAGTAAGAGGAATTTTCCATTTGCAAGGTATTTCAGCTGCATCCTGCTAGCTAATCTATATAGAAGACATCTGTGGGCAGCCTATGAAGTTTGTGTGGTTGATGACTCTCTAGTGACTCTGGCAGCTGTTAAAGAAATGTTACTTCAGGCAGGCAAAGCCACAACTAATAATCTAGCTAAAGTTAATCCACAGCTTACAAAAGGCTCTAATTATTAATAAGCTAATAATAACTAAGCAAATTCACTCGTCCTGCAAGATACTGCAACTAATCATATATATTAGCTGGCTACTAAGCGTCCAAATTGTGGGAGCAGTGCAATGGTCAGAAGTGTGAGTACAGGTTGTAAATCAAGGACCATCTTTATGTGACAGGATATTCTTTAGTTAAAGTGGTTTGTGGCTCATCTGAAGTGAAAAGCAACCTTCAGCATGTGTCATTTGAAAGCAAAAATCTTTGTTAAATGAACTTTGGTTACTCTTGGACACATCATGAATTTGGAAAGCACGTTACTGGCATACTGCCAGACCCAAGGCCAGGGATGACACTGCAAATTCCAGTTGAGCCCAATCCTTCATTTGCTTCCATCCAGCAGGAGAATCTTGCTCAACCCTAGAAGCTACAACCTCCTATTGTACTAGATATATCTGGAGGGACTCCAGGGGTGGCCTCCCTGAACCTCTAGCCCATCCAGTTGGGGACTGCACAGTCTTTTTATCCGGGCCTCTCTGGGAAAGCTCTGTGTTACCAAAACTCCCCCCCCCCCGTTCCTGAAGTGCATATACCATCACACCCACAGCATCTTGCAAGGAGGAGCCTGTACACTCACAATGTGGAATTAGTCATAAAACACTCATTTACCAGAAGGCAAATTGGTGATGATGGGCCTTCATTTCTAATGCCCAGCATAATACTGTCCAATAATTTTCAATAATTAAACGCAGAAAATGGAGTAAATAATTGAAGCTTTGAATGCCTAGATTAAA
>JANHZU010001543.1:64081-74578 GCA_032468055.1 Acrochordus granulatus | reverse complement strand
TGCACAGACTGACTACAAACAACAGCATGATAAAGTAGCAACACTGGTGCACTGAAGATCAGAAAGAAATATAATATGCCTGCAGACAAGAACTGGTTGGATCATAAAATAGAAAAAGTAATAGGAAATGAAGAAGCAAAATTGCTCTGGGACTTCAGAATTCAAACAGAAAGACACCTGCAATAGGATACTCCAGATGTAGCAACTGTCGATAAGAAAGACAAAAAAGTATGATAGTTGATCTGGCAGTACCTGGAGATAGCAGAACAGAAGAGAAAAAATGGAGAAAATCCCAAAATACGAAGACCTGCAAATAGAAATAGAATGACTGTGGCAAAAGAAAGCAAAGGTAGTTCCAACAGTAATAGGGGCCTTAGTGTGATCCCAAAACAATTAGAGCACCACTGGCATTGACAAATTCACCCTCGTCAATTGCAAAAGGAAGCATTACTTGGAACAGTTTATATCCTTTATGTCCTTTAATACCTTTAACAACATCAGAAAATAACATCTGCCTATCCCATGTACTTGGGAAGGACTCAATAAGTGGATAAAAATCCAAATCCAGTCTAAATGTCTAGCTGACTGAGTGATGAACTCAGATACTGAAGAAAGGTAGCAAAAGATGTAATAATTTCTTTTATCTGTGGAGTCCTTGGTGCTGAGTTTGGTTGTTTACTTCAGAGAGCACCACAGTTTGACCCTAAGCTACAAATATTCTTCTATTGCTTTCTTATATGTGCTGACCATGATGAAAAGAGATAGAACTAATGTTAGCTGTTTGGACAGGGAAATGCCATTTTAAAGTTTGATTCCCAGATTACTAGAATTCCCCAACTTTCTCTCAATAGTTAGTGCTCCACAAATGCAACAATGTTTATTCCTAGGAAATTTCCCTTTTTGATGAGGGAATGTGTTTATTTACCTGATTCATTGCCAGCTTTAGGCCAGTGTCTTAGACAGCTGACCTTTTCATAAGTTATTCTGATTTAGGACACACTGTACAATAAATGCAGTATTCTTGTTACCATTTACAAGAAATAGAAAATGAAAGTCCATGCTTTCTATTAACATGAGGGTTTTCATTTCCTGGAACACTGATTTCCTTTTGACCTATTTGAAAACACCCATCCCAAAAATCTTTGCATTTTACCAGTATGAAGAATTGCTTTATATCTGCACACTTGTCAATGAAAAAAAAATGTATTTATAAAATACTAGGCATATTTGTTCAGAAGTGCTATTGCATTCAAAAAGACTTAATTTTGAAAAGCCTGCTTTGAGCTTGAGTATTTTTCGCTGAGAAAAAAAGGGCTATTATCCTAAATAGGTATACCCCGCATTGAAACACTACAGTGTAAGCTTTAAATATGTTTTACCGGAATAAGCCACTAATACACAGACACCTGAGTATTTTTGATGCTTCCTAGAGCTGATCCCCATCCTTACTGCCATGTGTGTGTTCACACAACAAGCCAGCTGAAGGGAACTGTGGCTTACTGATCAATTGAATTATGGTTTTACATGATACTACACATTGGACCCTAAACTGATGACTCGGGTTCCCCCTGAAGTTCCAAGGAAATGTGTACTGTAGATGCCCACGTTCAGACGACCCAAGACCCGCCCCACCAGCCAAGCATAAATTCTGCAGGCGAGTTGTCAGGCTCTGACCCACCTGCTCAACCCAACGTGATCCCAGGCTCGCGGAAGTGTCGAGCGCTGGGCTCGGGAAGCCCCTGTTCTGTGAATCAGCCCCTCAGGGGAACCCCAACATCATATCGCCCTCAGGAATGGAATCCGACGGATCTTCCCAGACGAAGAGGCTCCCGGATCCCCTCTGGAGGGAAGCCACCATCAGGCTGCATGGCGCGGCGGCGCATTTAGGCTCCGACGCCCAGGAAAGCCCGCCTCGCTTGGTAAGAGCCGCGCGGCGCCAGGCAAGAAAATTCGGCGCGTAGGCGGACAGCGGGAGGGCGGCGAGCCAGAGGAGAAGCAGCACCTCTTCCGAGGTGGGGGCCGGTGGATGATCTGAGGCTCCTCGGGGGCGACTGCGCACTGCTCAGGAAACCCGGGGCAGCGGCCTGCGCCATTATTTTCCCCTGAGGGAGGAAGGGAGGGAGGGAAGGAGGAAGCTCCGGCCTGCCGCCTCACGGCGATCCGTCGCCGGCCCAAAAAAAAGCGGGGCGGGGTACCGCCGGAGGGGGCGTGGCTTCTCCTATAAATTCCGGCGCCCGGGAAGGGCTGTTCGCATTCTCAGCCGATCATTTTCGGCTTTGTTGGGGATAACTCAGCTGTGCGGTTTTGGGGCTCATTTCATTTTTCTGCTCTAATTCCTAGGTTTGACTCCTCGCTTTTTTTTTCTTGACCTAGCAGCATTCGCCACCGCCATGAATGGTTTCGGAAACAATAGAACTGAGAAGAGCAACTTTCTTTTCACCACAGAGTCGGTGGGGGAAGGGCATCCAGGTGAGAGGAAGGGGGGGCCGAAGGACCCGGCTATATCAAGGCGCGGGTGGGGGGCGGGGAGGACGGGCGGGTGCGCGCCGGTGCGTTCGCCTCCTGATTGGCCAGCGCGCCCCGGCTGAGTGACGCATGGGCAGGAAAGGAGGTACGGGAGGGAGGGAGGTCGGCCGGCCGTTCACACGACCGGCGACCTTTTCCCGGCTTTTATAGTTACTTCGCTTTGACGCGGACCGCGCTGCGTCCCCTTTCTTGCCTTCTCGTGGCGGCCATGCGGGCCAGCCGGCGAGTGGGCACGGGGCGAAGTGACGAAAGCGGCCCCGCGCGCACGCGCAGTCCCTGCCACCGTTAATCGGCGGCGCGCCCCGCATTGCAGACGACCACGTGGTGCCCGCATGGCGAGGTCTTGGGAGGCGAGAAGGGATGGTGGGGTGGGGGTAAGAAGGACGAAAAGAAAAAAAAATCCCGTATTTCGGAGAACTGCTTGTGGGAGCGCGGGAGGAGGGTGGGCAGGTGTCCAAGGCTTAACGGTAAACCTGCTAAACGCTTTGTGGTTAAAAGAGAAAATAAGAATTAAAAAAAGCGTTAAAGGTTTGAAGAAAGACTTTAAGGTTTAATGGGAAGGATAAAACCCACTGGCCCTGGTGGAACCTCAGTTGCACTACATACATGTAAGATTAGGAAAATAACATTCGTCCTTGACCAGTTCTGCAATAAAGAGTAGGCAGACGGAATTGAAAACACTAGTCGGGCTTGTCGATGAAGATTCTCAGTCATCCAGGTTAGAGTTGTCTGGAAGTTGAGTCATGAAAGCTGGACTTCTTTTCTTGTTGGTTAGAAATGTTTTGCTGCTTATCCAAGCGGCTGCTTCAATCTGAGTAAAAGGTGGTTAGGGGACTCCATATATGTCTTGCAGGGTGGCTTCATTTCTCACCTGATTAGGCTTGTTAGACAATTGGTCAGGCTTAGAACAAGAGCAATTCTAGTTTGGATGTCCAATGATCTTGAGAGGCATCTTGCCTTTCCATTGTCCTCCGCCATGATGCCTTAGCAGTCGGAGGGTACTTGGTTGAAAAGGCTGATTTTCAGCAGTGGGAAAACATGCTTCTGTACCATGTTGGTCTAAATTGAATATCTTCTAAGATAGTAGGAACAAGGTGCTTTTTCTGAAAAGGGGTGGGTGGGACATTAGTGCATCTCCCAAATCTGTTACAAAAGAGCAGGAAGAACAGGTATATTGCCATCTTGCACTCTCTAAATTAAACAAGGTAACCAGAGAATGCAAATATAGCCTCACATAGAAGCAGTGTTAAAAAAATTCTGAAGCATTTGAAATCTTAGTTTTTAGTCTGTCCTAATAAAATACAAGATAAACCTATTTTCTATCAAGGACTAGTTCAGTTTCAGAACAATAATACATTAAATATATTGGTGATAATACTACATCCTAGATAATTCAATGAGTCTTTTCAAAGATACTTTCTACTTAGCAAAATAAATGTAATACTCTATAGCATTGTACCCATTGAATTGTGACAATACAGAGTTTTGGTTATGATGTAATCAATTTATAACTGCTTAATAGAAATGACTCAAACATATTTGTCAAAAGATCAGGGCAACAAGTAAACGCTGACTCATAAATACTAATTGAGCCAAGTGTTTTTGCACTGAAAGATCACTTCTGAGATAATAGAATGAAAGGAGTAAAAAGGCTACAGGTATAAATTGCTAACAGTCAACAGTGTCAAGATTGACTCAAAAGTTAGCAAACTGACATCTAGACAACTGCAGCTTTGTTATTTCTTGAGTAACTCTTATGAAGGACACTTAGCAGAAGTCTAGTTTTAATATCCTCCCAAAACCAAGCCAAGAACCATATACACAAGTAACTTTAATAAAGAATGTGTTTGCAAAAATATGCCAAGCCATCTTTCATGGTTTATTGGGTTTGTGTGCTACCAGGTTAAATTCAGACCATGTGATCCTTTATGTAAGATAAAGGTGACCCTGCCAGTCGTGACCGACTCTAGGGTGCAGTGCTCATCCCTGTTTCCAAGCTGAAGAGCCAGTGTTCGTCCTGGGATGCTTCCATGGTCATGTGGCTGGCATGACTAGATGCCGAAGGCGCACAGACACTTTTACTGCTAGGTGGGCAGGAGCTGAGGCAGAACAGCAGGCACTCGCCCTGCTGCACAGCAACACTAGGTCTCAAACTTGGGCAGCCAACTTTCCAGCCAGCCAGCTGAGCTCTTAACCGCTTGTGCCACTGCGTCTCATCTCCTGTATGTAGGCTTTCCTAAAATGAGCTTGTTTACAGAAAATGATGGCTGCTCCCAGTTATGCTAAAAGTTGGGTTAGTATGAGACCCTCCCTGAAAGGTGTAGGATAGGAGTAGATCTGTATTCATGTAACCAGGCCCCATCTTAAATTTCTTGAAAAAGCAGAGATGACCAAAACAGACTTTGAGAATGAAAGTAACAAATTCTTAAAAATGTTAAATTATACATCCTTTGAAGCCCAGAGAATAATGGAAACCTTTTACTTTCAGATAAGATCTGTGATCAAATTAGTGATGCTGTTCTTGATGCACATCTGAAGCAAGATCCAAATGCCAAAGTAGCATGTGGTGAGTATTCTTGGCCCTTTATAGAAGGGCTGAACAGTCTATCTGAAATACTTTACCAGTGAAAAAAATTGTTGCACTTGGAACTGATAGCATTCGATCTGTATTCAAATCTAGAAACTGCTGCAAAGACAGGAATGATTCTTCTGGCTGGGGAGATCACATCCTCTGCTGTAGTTGACTATCAAAAAACTGTTCGTGAAACAATCAAGCACATTGGCTATGATGATTCCTCAAAAGGTGAGCAGATTGGATGCCTGCCAGGCTAGCTACCTTTTTGTATTCCAATTTTGATCAGGAAGCTTTTGGTTTTAAACTATTAACTTACTCATTCTAAGGTTAAACTTTTATGTATTTTAGGTTTTGACTACAAAACTTGCAATGTGTTAGTTGCTCTAGAGCAGCAGTCTCCTGACATAGCTCAGGGCGTGCATCTTGACAGGAAGGAAGAAGACATTGGTGCTGGGGATCAGGTTGGTATTAAGAGGTTGTTGATTAATTATAATTACTACATTGTAGGGATTCCTAGTACTTGCCTGTAGATAGATAAATAGATTTATTGTTCATATCATTTTTGCTTCAGGGTTTGATGTTTGGTTATGCTACTGATGAGACTGATGAGTGCATGCCCCTGACTCTTCTCCTAGCACACCAGCTGAATGCAAAGCTGGCAGAACTCCGTCGTAATAATACTTTGACTTGGCTGCGACCAGATTCTAAGACCCAGGTAAAGATGGTTGGCATTTTCTGCCTGTATGGCAAAATTGGAAGCCCCATTTTAAGGCATATTAAAGATTCTGTTTTGATCATCATATAAGAAATGGGTGTTGCTTCTGGCTGTGTTTCAGGTGACAGTTGAGTACAAGCAAGATCGTGGGGCTGTCATTCCCATTAGAGTCCACACAATTGTCATTTCGGTTCAGCACGATGACAAAATTGGACTGGAAGAGATGAGAGATGCCCTAAAGGAGAAAGTGGTTAAAGCTGTTGTGCCTGTAAAATATTTGGATGATAATACTATTTATCATCTGCAACCGAGTGGCCGATTTGTGATTGGTGGCCCCCAGGTATGTCAACAGTAAGATTTTTGTTCGTTGTCTAATCTGGGCATATATTGGCAACTTTCTGAAAAGTGACCTCAGCAGAAAAGTTCAGAGACATTTGCCACTACTTTATAACAAAGCCCAGGACTTTGCAAGCTAGCTCTCAGTTCATCAGAGATAGCAGAGATGTAACAAACACTATTATTATTGTAGGGAGATGCTGGCTTGACTGGCCGGAAGATCATTGTTGACACTTATGGTGGTTGGGGAGCACATGGCGGAGGTGCTTTCTCTGGTAAAGACTACACAAAAGTTGACCGTTCAGCTTCTTATGCTGCTCGTTGGGTAGCCAAGTCCCTTGTAAAGTCTGGCCTATGTCGGCGAGTGCTCGTTCAGGTATGTTTACCTTGTTTCTTATGGGCTGAAAGGTGCTTGGACCAATTTCATTCAGACATACTAACCTTCCTGTTCTCTTGTCCTATGTAAAAGGCAGAGAAAGAATAAAATAAGCCTGGTGAATTAATGGCATACAGTAGGAAAAGGCAACATAGATAAATGCATGTGCATACACAATTTGTTACATTAGTCCAAGCCTTTTCTGGTTTTATAAACAACACCTGTTACCATCCTCTCCAGATGGCCTTTGTGCTTGGTACCTCTGGGCAAGCTGAAGTTCATCAACTCCATCCAGCAATTTTTCTTGGCCTTCCCCTTTCTCTTATACTCATTTGGCATTTATTCATTTTTAATTGTTATCTTGTTTTACTACATTGCTTCTTAAATACCTAGTCTGTTACCTTGTTTACTACACTGCTGTAGTCTTGTAGTACACTGTGTAGTCTTGCTGCATCCAACATGTTTTTCTCCTGATACATCAACCTTATATGCACTATAGATAAAAATCATACACCAAAACATTTGTTCTCTCCATTTTTTCTTTGAAATGCAACTATTTTATCTTCTGTATAATTTTGAGGTCCATAATCTCTGCCCTGTCATGCAGTCTATCCAGTATTTAGTTATTATGTATTTATTAAATTTATATGCTGTCCATCTTGCCAACAAATGACTCAAGGTAACTTAGAAAAAATATTTACCATTTTAATTTTTTATATTGTTCTTTTTAAGATTAACATCAGCAAAGATTTGTTCATGAAGGAAGCAATATACAACAGGGTGGAGATGGAGGCTTGTTAATCCTCTAATCACCTTCAGTATGGAAAGTCCCCATTGGGATCCCAGGCCAGATGACAGAGCTAGGTTTTCAGGCCCTTTCAGAAAGCCAAGAAGGTGGGAGCAGATCTTAGCTTGAGGGCAAAATGTTCCAGTGGGCAGGAGCCACACAAAAAAGGTTCTCCTGGACCCCATCAGTTGGCATTCCTTAACTAATGGGGTCTGCATCATCCCCCTTCTGCTGGCAGAAGTGGGGCTGACCCGTCCCATTGTGATGAGATGGTGCCTCAAGTACTGTCTATAGATGAGTTGGGTTTTCTGTCAGTAAACAATATGTTATTGCCTGTATCTCAAATACAAAACTTTGAAAAATGTTGAACGAAAAATGTCTTATATAGTTTTGGAGTAGTAGCAACAGGAAGAGATAAGGAATATCCTAGTTGCTAGCTTATCCACTGTTTATTTGCTTACTTGTGGTTCCTGTTGACTTGTAGGTTTCTTATGCCATTGGAGTGGCGTCTCCTCTGTCAGTCTCTATTTTCCATTATGGCACCTCTCAAAAATCTGAGAATGAACTGCTGGACATTGTGAAGAACAACTTTGATCTTCGACCTGGGGTTATTGTCAGGTAAAACATGGTAAAACATGTCCGTATATGAAGATGGTAATTAAATGGGGGATGGGAAAGATGGAATTGGTCATCAAGCTATGGCCATTGGGCAAAACTTGCCCTGAATGTACCAACATTTTGTCCTTCCTTCTGCTGAAGAAGATAGAGGAAAGCGGCCTGCTGAGCATGGCATATCTTGGTTTGTGATCACAGGAGATAGCTACAATATCAGGTCATGTCCCTGTATTACAGTAGGGAGTGTGCACTTGGATATCTTTAGCTAGCAGTGCTTGCTATTTGATGCATGACTATTGGCCCTTCAAGTAAATTAGATAAGGAACCTAGTGTCATGTAGGTCAATACTGCTTTATTGTAGGAATGCAGAATGTTGCAAGTCTGAATGCATTCCCCACCTCCACCCCCGGACCTCTTTTGTCTTAATGTTGTCTTGGTGGTAGCTCTTCCTCTTGTCCTTCAAGGCTATTCCCTCTGCCCTCTCCAATGACAGTTTGGGTGGGGTGCTTCCCTCAGACACTGTATGATAATTCAAGGGGTAACATGCCTGGGGGATTTCCAGAAAGCAAAACACCTTTGAGAGGCTGACCTTATAGGCACACTTGCAGATATTTTCAGGTTACTGTTTGACTTCCAATGAGGAATTGAGCATGGTGGTCAAGCAGTTAAGATGCAGGGCTTGTTGGTTATAAAGTCAGTAGCCTGGCAGTTTGAAATCCAGGCGCTCCTGCATAATGGGGTGAGTTCCTGTTATTTGACCCAGCTCCTGCTAACCTAGCAGTCTGTGATCATAGGAGATAGATAGGTACCACCTTTGGTGGGAAGGTAACTGTTCTGTGCGCCTTGGTGTCTAAGTCATGCTGGCACATGACGATGGATGTGTCTTCAGACAATGCTGGTTCCCTCAGCTGTGAATCAGAGATGAGCTCCGCCTCCTACAGTCAGAGGCTGGCAGGGGAAACTTTTATCTTTTTATATAATAATTACAATTGAAATGTTTCCTCTGAACAACACTAGAAATGTAGGAATAATCTGTAGACATTTTAAATTTCTATAGATCAAACAATATGACAACACTTGGGAATAACTCCATGTAATATAGTAACTGCAGCTTATACGAGTTTCAAATTCTGAGTGAGCTGAAACAATGGAATCATGTGCTGACCTCTTTTTTAGAGACATAAGAAAAAATTGGTGATAGTTAAACCTTAGTTACTTTGTTCAGGAAGCTAAACATCCTGTAATAGGACTTTGTTGTGACTTTGGGGAAATTTAGCTGTATAGACAGGTAGTGCGGGCCTATGCCTCCATCTGTCAGGAAAATAGAAGTCTTAGGACTGAGGTGGGCTGATGGTGAGATGGGAAGTATCTCTTCTGGAGAGCTATGTGATCTACCATGGAAGTAGTTATGCTTAAGTAGAAGGTAAGTATTTTATGCTCTCAGTTTGAGCCCAGGGGCTTAGATTTCCAAGAAGCACATTGGCATTTCTTGTTTGTGAACCTGAAATGGTAAATCTTCTCTTTTGTAGAAGGATGATGATCTCTGGGGCCAAGAGTGTTGACCATACCCACTAATAAATGGTCCCTTGAGATGTAGGTGCTTTTTGCTTTGTTGAGTGAATGCTGTGTATTGAGTTACGGACTTGTATGTTCCAGGGATCTGGATCTGAAGAAGCCTATTTATCAGAAGACTGCAGCCTATGGTCACTTTGGTAGGAACAACTTCCCCTGGGAAGTCCCCAAAAAGCTTACATTCTGAATATGTTGGGTTTCTTTCCCCCAAACCTGTTGGTGTATATTACAGAGAAACCTTCAGGCTCCTTTGTGGGAAAGAGCTCCAGTCCTTTAATTGGTCCTATCCTTCTTTGCTCTTAACTTGGCATACTGTTCATTACTATGAATATCAGTCCTCGGGGACCGCAAATTGCACTGTGCTTTCTCCTCTGTCTGATGTGCTTTGATGTACAAGTAGAGCCAGTTGAGCCTAGGCACAATTCAATATCCATACAAAAGAAAGCTGTTATCAAAGCAGTGCTTCAGCCTAATCTTTTGCATTACCAAAAGGCTTAACTTTACCTTGCAAAAAAAAAAAGAACCAAATCCAAGAAACTTCCCTGGTGTTGTGTACACAATCTGTGGTTTCATCTCTGGGCAGTGCAGCACCTGTTTTTGGAGAATATCAAGGCTGCCTCCTCAAGTGGTTTCTTAGGAGCAGCAGTTGCCTAAGCAGAGAGCTTTCTTGTTACACAACTCCTGTTTGGAACTCCAATGCGGTTCTATTGAAATTTCTTAATGGAGACTTTCCTGGTTTTTTGTTCTTAAATTCAGTCAGCATCATAATCCTTTTCTTCTCTGTTTTCTTTGAGATTCAGTATATTTTTTTAACCTTATGCAGTTTTAGCACTAGCCAGACCTCACCACCTTCAACAAATGGGCACTGGTCAATCTTGGCATAATAGGTCACAGGATTGCACCCAGGATCTGTAGGCTGCACACTTTTCACTTTTGGCACCAGGATTTTTTATTATTAGAGCCAAGAACTTCATGTTGCACAAAATTCCACGTTT
>JANHZU010001542.1:492547-506504 GCA_032468055.1 Acrochordus granulatus | reverse complement strand
CAGGGAGGCCTGGCGTAATGTAGTCCATGGGGTCGCGAAGAGTCGGACACGACTGCGCGACTGAACAACAACACTGAAACTAGGGTCTGTGCAAAAGTTGCTGTAGGAGAAAGGTAATGGAGTCAAGTGAAAAGTTTATAGTGGAAGCATTATTTCAAGACCATATAACTACTTATGTAATAAACTCCAGTGCTAATCTGTCTTGAAATATGGAAGGATTTGTCTTGCAGGAAAGACATATTAGCTGTCTTTATATTGGATTTGTGAAATCATTGAGTGGCTTTAAAGCAGGTTGAGAAATTGTATCTAGAATAAAATGGATGATGCTGGGGAAGGGAAAATGAGAGAAAGAAAAAACTCCATCATTTTTTATCTTCATAATTCACTTTTCTGGCAGGAAGGATTTGCAAATCATGTTTCCCATTTTTTCTCTTCCTGAATGAGAATATTCCATGTAAGATGAAGTAGGAAGCAGGAGTTACTTTTTCATTATACATAGGCTACTGGCATTCATCCAAAATGAAGCCAGGAGTACTGGTTCTCTGCTTTGTCTTGCATGGATAAAATTGTAGGACAAAATAGGGAGCTAGGTCTTGTTATTTTGTCCTGCATCGAACTGATTCAGCTACCTCATGCGTTCCTTCTTTGGGTAAAACACAGAACAGCTGAAACACTTCAACTCACAGGTGGTACAAACTTGATAATGGGAAGGAATGGCCATAATTTTGCAACTCTCTCACTCAGTTTAAATGTTTTTGTTCATACTGATACTATATAGAGTGACCAGACCTTTATAATGTATATAGGGAAAAGACTACATTGATAAATTAAAAATAATTGTGCATAACAGAATAATAGTTTTCACATCAATCGTTTGGTAAGTATGTGCATCTCTTTCACTTCTGCTGATATTACGTCCCAATTGCACTGTAAGTTCTATCGAACTTATTTCATCAACTGTTTTATGAGTATTAAAAACTGCTATTTGAGTAATAAATGAGAAAACAAAATTTTACTTCACTTATTGAAAAAACAAATGTTTATCTAAATTGATGCATAAACACCATTTATTGTGGATCTTCAACAAAAAAAGCAATGTGATAATATCAGATGTTCCTCAATAAATATCATAAAATAAACATATTTAGTTTAAATTATTCCTTAGGTTTATTGCTTCATATACAGTGAAACATGGTATTAAGTTAGAAAAAGGGCAGCTGCATCAGAGGTAATAATGAAATAATTCTATGTATTAATAGGATAATATTGACAGCAGAGGAGAACTATTACTGCAGTTTGTAATTCTGATTTAACACTTGGCATAAGCTTTTAAGATCAATGAAGATTTTTAAAAATAATATAATATTTATCTTTGTGTTCATACAGATTTCTAATGACATCTAAAAATTAAATTGGAGAACTAAGGATAAGCCTTGTGCTTGTGCGTGTTCTTTTGACTCATGCTTAGGTTAACAAAACAATCATTATGTTGAAATTAATTTAAACCACTATTTGTTTGTTTGCTTGTCCAAATATAGTAGCAAGTTGAGGCTTAATTAAGTTGAACATTCTTGTTTATGTGAAGAAATAACATAATGCATTAATATATCCTGTAGACATCCAGGAAGATTACTTCTGAATCCAATTTGTCTCATAAAGATTAATAAATTATTCTGCTTGTTTAGGTTTATTGCTTCATATTCTTTGCAGAAACTGACCAGTAATTGCATCTCATTAAAATTATTACCTGACTCCCACATGGCAGTGTTGTGGAATGTTATTATATGAATTAAAACAACAACCTTTAATTTTGGTTTTAGATTAAATTAATAGGTTTCATGCATAATGTGAATATCATAGTTTAATTAGCTAAAAGTCATATTGCGTTCATTACAAATACTAAATGGACAAAAGTCATTGGAAAGACATATGACTACAATAAGAGTGAAGATGGTGAATTGTTAAGTGATATTAATAACAAAGTCATGGCACTATAAAAGCTGCCAAATTAGTATGGTGTTGTCACAGATTCTAAAGTGTTTCAAGTTTTATGATGCTGCACCTGGGAAATATTAGTTGATGCTGTTTGGTCCTTATTGCAATATTCTTAATAATTTTAATTCATACAAAGATGAATGAATAGGTTTTGTACCTTTTGACCTGAATTGAGTATTGGTGGAGGATTATGGTCTTCTTGGCAGTTAGCTGTAATAAAAATGTGTTCATTTAACATTACATGAACATTATGTTAATACTTGATCTAAGACATTTTGTTATTTGATGTAACTCCAAATGGTGCCTGTCATGTTGAAGTGGCAATCTGATTCAAGGCTAGTGTATTTTTAAGAAGAATAAGGAAAAATTAAGTGTTGTGTTACAGTATGATCTTGTCTATTTAAATTGTTCTTTAAGCTTTATTTCCACTGATATTTCTGTTTTTCTGTACGCACTCACTATATTGTGTTTTTATACAGTTTGGAACCTCTTCATTGCAAAGTCCCTCTAAATTTACAATAGTCCCTCTTCTATTGTACTTTACAGTTTTTTTTAGAAGGTCCTTTTAATCTGCAGTCTGCACTTAGAACAATTCTATGGTATATTTTTATCTATTTTGCCACTGAATATTTTACACATCATTGCCAAAACCTAAAAAGGGATTTTTACATTTTCTATTCATTTTTTTAAGAAATAAAGTTTGATTCTATTTATACCTTGGGAGATTGATCTGTCTCCTAAAGGAGTGGGCTAATTTCCTTTGTCATATGCTTCAAGGTAGAAGGCCAGGAAGTAGCGCTATGGAGCTTTATTTTTGCTTTTTTATTTTATTTTTGCCATTTACTTGTATAAAGGCTGTGTGAGTCCTATGTGTTTTACACAGCAGAATTGGAAAGGAGGATGATAGGTAAGAGCACTTACCCGTTCACGCAGAAGATAGTGGTAGTGAGAACTACCAAACTACTAAGTCAGGAGGAAAAAATAGAATGTGCAGAACCCAAGAAGGGAGTTTTGAGACTTTTACGTTCTGGTAAAGGTAAAGGAGACCCTGCCAGTCGTGACCGACTCTAGGGTGCGGTGCTCATCCCCGTTTCCAAGTCGAAGAGCCAGTGTTCATCCTGGGACAGCTCCGTGGTCATGTGGCCAGCATAACTGGACGCCTTAAGGTGCACAGACACTGTTACCTTCCCGCTGGGAGGGGCGATACCTATCTACTAGCGCTCGCGCGCTTTCAAACCACTAGGTGGGCGGGAGCTGGGGTGAAACAGCAGGCGCTTGCCCTGCTGCGCGGCAACTGAGCCCAATTCTGCCACTACATTTGTGAATAATGCTATGATTCCAGTATAGCATTTCTATAATGCCTATTCAACATAGGTATTTGTGAATTAACTTTTCAAGGATTCTGAACCTTTAAAATCCTTATCGATAAAGGTTAATCAGAACTTTCCATCCCTTAATATTTAGTACCTAAATGGATTAAATCTGCTTTCTAAATAGGTCCATTGCAGTTATTGGATGGGGCAAATCTAATGTCTAACAGTCCTAAGTTGTACTTACCTGTTCTGTCATTTTAAAAAAATTGAAATGTTATATATTTGCAAAGATTGGGTATTAGAATATTCATTCTGATTCATAAGGACTTGCTGCACATTGATGTGCTGACAGGAGCACGTTACTTGGGGTATTGTTTAACTTAACAGATAAGGTTTTAGACAAAGAAGAAATTCAAAACTCGGTTTCTGGTTGGCAGCGTTACTACATTTCTAGGAATAACTGATATAGTTTCACATGTTTAAACTTGGCTAGAATGTAATACTTTGCCTCAAATTATATTTAAGAACATCAGCTTCTTCAAAAAAATGGCAGTAATTTTTAAATAACACAAATAGAAACTGAAGTGTAATCAAAGGACTGATCTTCCATGGAGTAATATGATTTTAAACATTGTGTTTAGTTGTATATCTTTTTGTGTGATCTACATAATCCAGAAACAACAACTAGCAATTCTTTTTGGTAAAAAGCTTCCAGATTCTGAACTTTTTTGGTTCTGTTCTATCAACCAGCATCCATATATTCTGTTACATATATCCTAAGACAGCAAAAAATATTGTTTGTATACAAAGACCTTGCCTTTTCTTGCTGCTGCTTAAATGCATGTGAACAAATTGTCTGGATAGTCTCTCAAATCCTAGGCTGTCCTTGTAAACTCTTTTTTGAATGCTAGTGATAAAATCAAAATGTATGATAATTGCTTTGCTAACAAGATTAGCATGTGACACAATTTGGAGAGGGGAAAGACTTCATTTATAAATAATGTTTCTACTTTTCATTTTACTTAAGCTGCTTGCTACCTATATTTATATCTTTATTAACTTGAGGTTACCTGAAACATACAAAATTCTAAAGGTCTTCTGATGCTTGTGATGTGAAAATCAATACTTAAAATTCCAAGAATCTTTCCTGCTCATAGGAAGTAATTTTGGAATTCCTGGTCCTTTTCAGAATTACCTGCTTTGAGTGATACTAATCCTTATTAGTAGAAGAACAATTTGTTCTGCACAGAATCAGTGTATATAAGAATTTAGTTACCAAAAGGCGTTGCTGCCATCAGTGAGTTCATTGTTAGTTTCTATGGAGACAGCAGCCTATCCTGAATGGCTGTTAGCTCTTACAGAAAGATGCATGTCTCTGTATAAGTTCAGTACTGAACAAGTAAGCTTTCTCATTCAGCTTCACTTCTTACAGCACATTTTAACAGCTTCAAGTAGTGGGTGACCATGCAAGGATCACCCAGGAGGCGCTTGGCAGTGAATATTTTTAGCAAGTTTTTTCAGGGCCGGAGACATTCTTCTTCTGATCCTTTCCTTCGAGTACTTCAAAGGCGACGGAGTTCAGTTGTAGAGGTCCTCTCGACTTCTACCCATAGGGTTATGGTGGCCATATCCTCTGTAAGCCCTGAAGAGCTAAATGCTGCTTTCTATGAAAGAAGAAGTAAATATTTGCATTTTTATTATTCTGTATTAATTCTGATCTTCTTTTATAACTAAGCCTTTGAATTAATCACATCACTTAATTGGTAATGTGATACTGTATTATTTTTAAGCTTATTTTTATGAGTTTGTTTATAATACGAAAAAAGATAACAGTTGTTAAATGTTTTTAGATACTGAAATGATCCTTCCTTTATTAAGGAAATACTATATACACATATAGCATTCATGAGACATCAAGAAAGAAAAGTTATCTTTTTTTAGTTCTCAGCAAATGTTTTCTGGATTTGGTTAATATTTGTATTGTTAGGTTTGTTTTTCAGAATTGACTTTTGTTGGAAAGTTTTATTTTGTCTTGCCATTGTATGTTACAGGAAGATCTAGACGCCCAACTGCAAAATATACAAAAGTTGGAGAACGCCTTCGTCATGTTATTCCTGGTCATATGCAGTGTTCCATGACATGTGGTGGCCGTGCTTGCAAATATGAAAATCCAGCTCGGTGGAGTGAACAAGAACAGGCAGTTAAAGGACTATATTCCTCCTGGTAGTATACAGTATTCATTTCTGCTACACCTCTACAAATGTTATTTTTAAATATCTTACAAAGCAGTTCATAATTCTGTTGAACTAATTTCTAGATAAATATGATTAGGATCAGACTATGCATTTGGTGGAAGAAAACAGTTCAATATAGATTTAAGTGAGAAGTGCTTCAAAAATACTGGACAGTTTATATATATATATATGTATATGTATGTATGTATGTATGTATCCATGAGCCTAATGCGTGAAATATTTATGTGCTAAAAATGTTAGTTGGAGTCAAACAAAGGACAATTATTTTGGTATAGGCATAAATCATGCCTAATGCATTCTACTGATGCCAACAGAAACTAAATTCAATTTAATCCAAAACATTTTATGGCTAAAACATAGTTTTCATTGTAGATAACTTTATTATAGATTTAAATATAACTCAGTTTCAAATGTATTGATAATTGAACTGAAATGTTAAATTAAAAAAGCAATTGAATATAATCAAAGCATTGTCAAACTTTGATTGACATTTATGTGTGGAATCATTTTATAAACTTTTTTAAAGACCACTCTGAGGAAATAATTGTTTTATACATGGATAAAAAACTAATGTGAGTACTGTGTTAACACTGTTTTTATTATCACATATCTTGGCACCCTATTAGCTTTTTGTTATGTCAGTATTTGGTTAAACAAAGATACAAGGCATTTAATGGTTTGAAAGCACAGTATATAAAATGTTCTTTGCTAAAACAATGAAACATGAGAGCTGCTTGAGATATACTTTAACTCCTACTTTTCCATATCTTCTTCCCTCATCTCCTCAGGATAACAGATAACATACTAGCTATGTCTCGACCCTCCACAGATCTGATTGGGAAATATAATATTATTGAACAGTTCCAAAGGTAAAAGAAATGGGTAACAAATTACTAAAGTTCTTATGACACTGAAGCTCATTTCCCCCTCCCTGCATTGGCTCAGATTGTTTATAGTAATTTATTCTGAAGTAAGAAAGTATGTGTGATGGGGGTGGAAAGGACTGTGAAAGGATGCATCGTTCAATAATGCACCATCTTTTTCTTTGCCTAAGATGTGACATAAAAACAGTAATTAACCTTCAACGTCCTGGGGAACATGCTAGCTGTGGGAATCCACTGGAACAAGAGAGTGGTTTCACCTATCTTCCTGAAGCCTTCATGGAGGCGGGAAGTAAGTTTGCTCCTGCTGCTGCTGTTCCTGGTTAATTATAAAGTATGTTGCTTGCAGGCTGTTTCTGCTACCTACTTCTAAGGTTAAAAGCAGCGAGTTGAGGAAAGCTTATCAAAGAAAATACTATACCATAACATATAACTAATGAGAATGTAGAAGAAGATATGGGAGCTATATAAGTGACAAAAGCATTCATGGAACTGACAGCTGAATTATGAAAGTTGCATCTGCTGATATCTGTAACAGTACTAGTAAATATTCACAAAACATTTCACAAGACAATTCATATTCAAAACATATTCACAAGACAACTGGCATATATTTACTGGCACTGTGTACAGTATTTGTATATATGATCTGTATGTGCATGTACACACATACACAGAGAGAGACTAATGCATTCCATCTCCATTGTGCATTTTAGAAGCCATTTTCTTAAGGAAACATCCTACTGAATTTGGGCATTCATTTTTGAGCATTCATTTTCTTCTACTGCAGATCTTAAAAATGTAGTTAGGATACAATGAGTTCTGTTTGGTCTTCTAATTATAACATTCAAATTTATTTTCTAGTTTATTTTTATAACTTTGGATGGAAAGACTATGATGTAGCTTCTCTCACTACTATCCTTGATATGGTCAAAGTGATGACCTTTGCCTTACAGGAAGGGCGAGTAGCTATTCATTGTCACGCGGGACTTGGCAGAACAGGTACAAATACTCAACTACTAGTTTAATTAAAATGCATTTTTTTTAAATACAATATTAAACTTTATGCATTGTACAGTGTGCATTGCAAAAACTTCACAAATTGTTGTTCCAAAATTTTGCTTGCTGACGTTTGCTTAGAATTTTTCTCGGAAAAAGGCTTCTTCTAAACTGCCTTTGAATATTTATTTCAAAAATATTATCACTGTTTTATTTTAGACTTCACATAAATTTGGATATTTATCTGTTTTATGTTTCGCTTTCCAGGTGTCTTAATAGCTTGTTACTTGGTTTTTGCAACAAGAATGACTGCAGACCAAGCAATCCTTTTTGTAAGAGCAAAACGGCCTAATTCTATTCAGACTAGAGGACAGTTGTTGTGCGTAAGGGAGTTTTCACAATTCTTAATTCCTCTAAGAAATGTTTTTGCAACCTGTGAGCCCAAAGCACATGCAGTGACTCTTTCCCAGTACTTGATCAGGCAGCGGCATTTGCTTCATGGATATGAAAGCAGACATCTCAAGTATGTGCCAAAACTTATTCATCTTGTTTGCAAATTGCTCTTGGATTTGGTTGAAAACCGGCAAATGATAGAGGAAGAATTAATAGATATGCCAGACCTGTCAGCTGAAATTGAGGAGACGGTTTCTCAGTTAGCTTCTACGGAGCTTGATAAGGAGTTAACAAGACAAGACAGTAGTATTTCAGAGCCATTTTCTCTCTCAGGATCAAATCCTCTTCATCCCAGGGAACATGAATTTGATCCTCTTTGCAAAACGAGGAATGATTACTTTCTGCCTCTTAGCCGTTCCAAAAGACGCCTTAGCTATAGTGAGTCAGATTTAAGAAAAGCTGCATTTATTGCTGAGCAAGGAGAAACACTATGGTCAGTGCCTGTACAAGTGTCACTGTGCAACAAATCTAACCCACCAAACAAGGTAGACAATTGCCAGCCTCTTCATATTGAGCTAAACCAAGAAGTCTTAATTCATAATACATTTACGTTCTCAACTCAGGGAAAATTTAATCAAGGAAGAAACAAAGATGATTCTTCTGTTTGCCATAGATCTGAACATACAAAAAAAGTACTACGAAGTAAAACCTTTTCATCAGGTCTTGCATATCATGGGAAAGAAAAAGAGGAGGAGGAAGAGGAAGAAGAGGAGGAGCTAAAAGCATCGAACTATAACTTTGTAAGAAAGGATATTTATGGTAGAAGAATATCATCTGAAGATTCAGATTCTTCTAAAGCAGAATATGGGATCAGAGGTCTCTCGGAAACTGTCCCCCATATTGTTGTGCAATCAGAATTAACTCTAGAAGCACGAAGAATTTTGGCAGCCAAAGCGCTGGCAGGTTTAAATGAATTTATGGAAGCAGAAGAAGTGAAATCTAAAGTAGAAATGTGGCAGGTAGTATAATTTTCTCATGTTTTTATCTGTCAGTGATGTGTACATTAGGTGAACATGGGAGAAAATGCCTGGTTGGGAGCAGTTGAGATCTTCTAATTCCCAAGCTTCAATGATGAGAAATAAACAGTCACCCATGTTGTGTGTGCCTTTTCCTTTTGAATTGGAACTAGGGAATGCAGCCTAAAACTAAAATGGATACAAAGGAACCAAATACTCTACACTCTCCCCAACCTTTAATAAAAGCAGTGTAAATTAAAGGTAAAACTGCACTTTATGATACATCATGCATTACAGCATGCATGATTTTGCAGGGAGCATTCTTTGACAGAATTTGTGGCTTTGATGCCCTTGGCTCTTCCAGAGTTAGGGAGGGACAGTAATTGTGTATATCTTCAAGGACTCCCACTGGCATTTTACTGTCTAAAAAGATCAAAAAGACTCCGTCTTTTGCTTGGAGAAATTTACTTTGCTGGGGAAGCATTTGCCCAGCATAATAGTAAGACTTTTGCTCTAAATTAAGAATGGGTTAAATATTCCATGCTCATTGATTCTTGACCAGAAAACAGAAATTGCCTCTTTCTACAATCTCATTGTCTTGGCACACACAGATTGCAGGTACATAAGCCAAACTTTAATCACCTGAAGGAAGAGTAAATCCTCTTTTACTGAGTTAGTACACTAGAGATTGTTTAAAGAGAAGAGCCTGTAATTCCTAAGGTTCTAAGATTAGAACAAATGTGAAGAACAATTATGCATAGAGCAGGTTGCTGTCTTCAATATATTTTCCCTCAGGCATATACTGTAAATGTCTGAATAGTGGCAGAGACTGGGCAGGTAGAAAAGAGGTAAACTTTATCCTGCAATCTTATTTGACATGATTATGATTTTATGGAGGATAATGCTTGCAGCAATTGTTTTTTGCCAAGAAATAATCCAGTCCTATCTTCAGATTACGAATCCAATTAATAGAAAATGTATTTAGATATTTTTCTTTTGTTAGAAAGAACTGAATACTCAAAATGGAGCCTGGGATAAAATATGTACCGAGAGGGATCCTTTTATTCTCAGTAATTTGATGTGGTCTTGGATAGAACAACTTAAAGAACCTCTTCTAACCAAAAATGATGTTGACGTGTTAACAAAAAATAACACAGACTTGCAAGAAGCATTCAAACTGCTAGAAAAGGTAAATATCTATCTGTTCACATTTCTTTGTCAGCAGCAGCTGTAGCTTCTTGCTGCTTTTGTAAGAATGATAAGCAGTTGTGTGATCCTATCCTATCCTGATCTTTTTGCACATGTATGCAGTGCTGCTACTCATGTCGAACAATGGCAAGTTTGCATCAAGATGTTATACTGCTGGCTTTTGTCAGCTTGACCCCCTTTGCCTCCCCGCATGACGCTACTTTGATATTTCACTCTGTGTACTGCATTCAAAAAATGAGTGGTTTATTCATATGTTTGTGTAATCATAGATTGTATGTGTTTATCATCAGGGAGAGAAATGAGTTGTATTAAATAAAAATATACATTTGCTTTAGCCAGCATTTAATACCTGAGGAATTGAAATACAGCAACAGTTGAATGTCCTGTTGCAGAATGAATGGGAGGCAATTTATTCTGCTGACTATATTTTTAATAAATCTGCAATGAGGCCTTTTGTTTTAGGTAACTGGTATTTGCTTCTAAGTTACTAATACATATTTCTTATCATATTAATGACATACCTAGTGAATTATTTCATTCTTTAACATACATTTTTTCAAAGGTAGTTTTGGAATTTATTTCCTAGCATTTTTTTGCAGAAAAATGAAAGTAGTCTTGTTCTTCATTTTGTATGATGTATGAGCTTTTTATATCTATTTTTTTTACTTGAAATTGTCCCTGACCTTCTTTTGCTGATTGAATTCCCTTTTCTCTTTCAGTAATATATAATGACAGGTTGAAAGCTAGTTCGGTGGCGGGAGCTGGGGTGGAACAGCAGGCACTCACCCTGCTGCACAGCAATGCTGGGTCGTGATCCCGGGCTGCCAACCTTTCAGCTGGCAAGCCGAGCTCTTAACCACTTACACCACCACGCCCCTACTAATGACAGATTGAAAACTAGTTCGGTCTAGTGGTTAAGGCTCTGGAGTAGAGATGAGGAAACCTAAATTACAGTCCTGGTTTGTGCAGAGAAGCCAGCAATGTGATTTTGGGCTTATCCTGCTCTGTCAGGTCTAGGAAGGAGGCATGGTATACCACTTATATAATGGTGCCTAGAAAACCTCATAGACTTGTCCATGTGGATGCCAGGAGTCAAGTCTGATTTGAAGGCAAACAGAGGACCAAGAGGGGGCATGGAAACCAACTGGATGATCTTGGGCACATTCTCTTTCTGTTATATATATAGACAGATAGGTAGAATCATAGATTTGAAATACAAGTAGTCTTCATTTAGCAACCATTCAGTTACGATGGTGATGAAAAATTAGTTTTCTAACTAATCCTCACATTTACAATCTTCACAGGTCTGCAAAGCAAAGGAAAACTGAAGTAAGATCATAAGCACAATTGTGGTTTCACTTAGAGATTTAATGACCAAATTGCTGGTCCCAGTTGTTGTTGTTGCTAAAAATCCTGTATGAGACAAGCTGTTAGAGTTATTAGTGCGCACTTTATGTCATTACTTTTGTATTGTTAGCCAAAATTGTCCAGAAAGTATGGCTAGAAGAAGGAAGCAATTCCTATCTAATTTATTAGGTGGCAATGCTATTGGAATCATTTTAGAAGAAATATTACTTTTTGCTTATTGCAGGGTTTTTCTATAATAAGATATATTTTCAGATATCAAGTGATTGCCCACCTCACAGAGATTTTTAACAGCAGTCCTTTGGAGAAAGCTTATATTAACAATAACATGTAAGAGGGTGCCCTATTGTACTCTCTCAAATGGTTACTTTCTCTTCCATGAGTAAGGGAGTTAAAAAGCATGTCTTTAAATGTTCCTTTTAAGCTGATAATAACAGATTATCAGTGTGACACAGTGTTCTTTATATCTTTTTAATTATTTTACTGATTTTAAGTCATTTTAAAAATCATTGCATACTATCTTGATGACATTAGTGGAAAGGCGTTACGTAGATTTTTAACAAATATTAAATACATTTCCTTTTAGTTACAGTTCAATATCAGGTATACTTCAATGAATAGAATTATAGGATCCGAACTTATTAATTTTTTTATGATTGGGAGGGTTGTTGTGAATCAAGATCAGGTAGAGGAGGTGATATGATTTCTTCTCTTGTGACCCCCTCCCCTACTTGTGGGCTCTCTTCCCACATAGTTTCAAATGGTGCTTGGAGCTGTAGAACTTGAAGTAGGAGTTCCTCTCTTGCATTCCTTATCCATTGATAGCAGTAGTGCACAGTTGACATCCGAAGGGTCAAGTCCAGAGGACCTGCAGTCTTGCTTAATTTGAAATTGAATTGTATCCTGTTTGCCTTCAGTGTTGCTCTCCAATAATACCTAATAGCTTGATTGTTCTTCTGCAGGGAAAATATCACACCATACTGTGTATCCTAGACTGTGTGATGAATTTGCAGAGAATACCAACAGATGTGGAAGAGCTGCTTCTTAATCGTGCCATTCAAGCATTCACCAAGGCAAGTAGCATATGATTGTGGCCTTTTGTTATAAATATATCAGCAGCTGCTGATCTACAATACTAATCATAATCCTGATAATAATGTATTCAAACAGATGTTTCTTGTCAGGAACCTGAACTATATTCTTCTTGTATTGAGACCAACTTATAAGTGGTTCACCATCTTTAAGACTGTAGAATAATGAGTGTGCAGCTTCATGTGGAGTTTGTCTTATAGCTTATTAATTTCAACAATATATGCAATGCTTTGGATAATGAAATTATTGGATCATTTATTGTCTAAGGACAAGTTTATGAAGTGGAAAAAGAGGTATGATTTTAGAGTCTTCCAAACTGTGGACTATTGCCTTAATATCTTAAACATTTTGTAATCAGTGCATAAAGCATGGATGAACATTTCTGGACTATTGCATTCACCTCAACAAAACATCAGAAGCAGTAGCTCAATATAACCTGTGTAGTATATCCACTCTTTCTAATACTGTGCATTAGCAATATGTCAGTTTCATTTTTTCCTCATTTTTATGTAACTGTTGGTTTTGGCTCATTCCAATTTGAGAATACAGTGGTACCTCACAAGACGAGTAATTCACAAGATGAGAAACTCGCAGGACGAGCAAAAAAATTGAATCAAATTTATTCCGCTAGACGATCCATGACTCACGAGATGAGAAAACTTCATGCCATACCTTGCATGTCATCAGTAAGTGTGCTCTGTATTTCCCGTTCAGGCAGCAACTCCGCATGAGAGTTCTGCTGACGCGGCAAGCACGCACGCACGTTCTGCTGACTCTACCTCATGCTTTACTCCATTGTTTCACAGACAGCAACCCCATACAACAGTTTTGTCGACGCAGCGCGCGCATTCTGCCAACTACCACGCGCAATTTACTCCATTCCCATATGGGCAGCAGCGTACGCGTGTGCGTTCTGCCTATGCTGCCACATGGCGGCAGGTTGACGTTCCTGATCGCAAGAAGCACCGTGCGATCTCAGGTGGGAAATCTCACAACGGAGCTTTCCTCTTGCTGTGTAAACAGTGTAAATTAAGTGAAAGGCATTCAGGAGATAGAACTCCTGGGACTTCAGATTCTGGATTCAATCTCCAGGCAGTCCCCTCCCCCTCCTCTCCTCTCCTCTCGCGCTGGGTTATTCTCAAAATGCGTGCACACGCATACACACACAAACAAAATAAAACAGAAATTGTCCTTGTCCTTGCCCCAAATAAAGCAGAAATTCCCCCTTGTTGCTTCTCCGAGGCAAGAAGCATTTGCAAACTGCCCATGACTCCTAGAAAAGCTGAAGTAAAAAGCCCTTTTAAAGTGAGGCAGTGGATCCTCCGAGCCAGCAAGCAGCAGCCAAGGCCAGAAGTTGCCTCGAAGCAGATCCGTAAATGCTGGTTAGTTTGCTCTATTTCTGCTTTATATCATGTGTTAATCATGGTTACTTGTTTCAG